>JACRUU010000025.1:2283676-2326176 GCA_030449085.1 Kryptopterus vitreolus
GGGACTTGATGAGATGTGATGGGACATGATGGGAAGTGATGGGTGTGAGTGATGTGATGGACGTGATGGACGTGATGGGAATGATGGGACGTGATGGATGATGGGACGAGATGGGACCTGATGGGACTTGATGGGAAGTGATGGGAAGTGATGGGACGTGATATGATGTGATGGGTTGTGATGGGACGTGATACGATGTGATGGGACGTGATGGGACGTGATGGGACATGATGTAATCGACATAGAGCGGGTGTGAATTTCTCACATGGATGAAATTCTGTCTTATGTGTGACAAATGAGAAATTCTCTCCGCCTCTTAAAAGCTTTCCCTTTATCCTTCTTATTTTCCCCCACACTCTCTCTCCCTCTCTCTCTGCCTCTCTCTCTGCCTCTCTCTTTCTCTGTCTTAAATTTCTCTCAAAATTGTGTCATGAGCTACACAGCTGTTGCTGAGAAATGTTGTTTTGTTCTGATAAAAAAGAAAAAGAAACAAAGAAAGGAATAAAGAAAGGAAGAAGACATGAATGCAGCAAGAAAGAGAGCGAAGTATAAAGAAAGAAACAAATCAAGAGTGAGAAATAGAGAGAGAGAGTAAAAAAAGAAAGACAGAATGAATGAGAGCAAGCAAGAAGGTAAGAAAGAAAGCAAACCGAAAGCAAGAGAGAAAGAAGCCATTAAGAGAGCAAGAAAGAAAGAAAGAAAGAAAGAGAAAGATAGAATGAGTGAGTGAGCGAGCGAGTGAGTCAGAGACAAAGAAAGAGAGAGAGACAGAGACAGACAGAGCAAAAAACTAAAGAAAGAAAGGAAGAAAGAAAGATAGAAAGAGTGAATGAGTGAGTGAGCGAGCGAGTGAGTGAGCGAGCGAGTGAGCGAGCGAGTGAGTGAGCGAGTGAGTGAGAGATAAAGAGAGAGAGAGAGACAGAGACAGACAGAGCAAAAAAGAAGGAAGAAAGAAAGAAAGATAGAAAGAGTGAATGATTGAATGAGTGAGTGAGCAAGCAAGTGAGTGAGTGAGCGAGTGAGTCAGAGACAAAGAAAGAGAGAGAGAGACAGAGACAGACAGAGAAAAAAAGGGAAGAAAGAAAGAAAGAGAAAGAAAGAAAGATAGAAAGAGTGAATAAGTGAGTGAGTGAGTGAGTGAGTGAGTGAGTGAGCGAGTGAGTGAGCGAGTGAGCGAGTGAGTCAGAGACAAAGAAAGACAGAGAGAGACAGAGACAGACAGAGCAAAAAAGGAAAGGAAGAAAGAAAGAAAGAAAGAAAGATAGAAAGAGTGAATGAGCGAGTGAGTCAGAGACAAAGAAAGAGAGAGAGACAGAGACAGACAGAGCAAAAAAGGAAAGGAAGAAAGAAAGAAAGATAGAAAGAGTGAATGAGTGAGTGAGCGAGCGAGTGAGTGAGTGAGTGAGCGAGTGAGTCAGAGACAAAGAAAGAGAGAGAGACAGAGACAGACAGAGCAAAAAAGGGAAGAAAGAAAGAAAGAGAAAGAAAGAAAGATAGAAAGAGTGAATAAGTGAGTGAGCGAGTGAGTGAGTGAGTGAGTGAGTGAGTGAGTGAGTGAGTGAGCGAGTGAGTGAGTGAGCGAGACGAGTGTGAGTCGAGACAAAGAAAGAGAGAGAGAGACAGAGACAGACAGAGCAAAAAAGGAAAGGAAGAAAGAAAGAAAGATAGAAAGAGTGAATTAGTGAGTGAGCGAGCGAGCGAGTGAGCGAGCGAGTGAGTGAGTCAGAGACAAAGAAAGAGAGAGAGAGACAGAGACAGACAGAGCAAAAAAGGAAAGGAAGAAAGAAAGAAAGATAGAAAGAGTGAATTAGTGAGTGAGCGAGCGAGTGAGTGAGGGAGTGAGTGAGTGAGTCAGAGACAAAGAAAGAGAGAGAGAGACAGAGACAGACAGAGCAAAAAAAGAAAGGAAGAAAGAAAGATAGAAAGAGTGAATGAGTGAGTGAGCGAGCGAGCGAGTGAGAGACAAAGAAAGAGAGACAGACAGAGACAGACAGAGCAAAAAAGGAAAGAAAGAAAGATAGAATGAGACACAGACGCCTGGTTTCTTCCTCCTCTTTTTGTGTTTTGTACGAACTGTATTTAAATCCCATTTGAATTCTTTAACATTAGACACGTTGTTGATAAACGCTGATTATTTCTTATTCATTATAGATTTATAAAGACACCAAAGCGTGAACGAGTCTTTCACGGTGATTCTCAGCGTGTACGCGCAAAGCATCGCTAAACCGTAGGTTCGAGTCTTAGGTTCGAGTCTTTCGAGTCTGAGTCGTTCGTTCTCTTGTCGCGCGACTCCCGTAGACGCTATGCAGTGCAGTACACAGGAAGCAGATTCGAACGAGTCATTCGTTCGTTTGCGACGTGACTCCTGCAGATGTTATGCAGTGCATCTAATGCATCATAGCGTCTGTGGGAGTCACGTGACGGTGGATCTGAGTCGTTCGTTCTTTTGTCATGTGACTCTAGACGATATGCGGTGCATCTGAGTCGTTCGCTCGTTGGTCACGTGACCACCGTCGACGCTATGCAGTGCGTCTGAGTCATAGCGTCTATGGGAGTCACGTGAAAGTGCATCTGAGTCGTTCGCTCGTTGGTCACGTGACTCCCGTCGACGCTATGCAGTGCGTCTGAGTCATAGCGTCTATGGGAGTCACGTGAAAGTGCATCTGAGTCGTTCGCTCGTTGGTCACGTGACCACCGTCGACGCTATGCAGTGCGTCTGAGTCATAGCGTCTATGGGAGTCACGTGAAAGTGCATCTGAGTCGTTCGCTCGTTGGTCCCCCACGTGACCCCCCGTCGACGCTATGCAGTGCGTCTGAGTCATAGCGTCTATGGGAGTCACGTGAAAGTGCATCTGAGTCGTTCGCTCGTTGGTCACGTGACTTCACCGTCGACGCTATGCAGTGCGTCTGAGTCATAGCGTCTATGGGAGTCACGTGAAAGTGCATCTGAGTCGTTCGCTCGTTGGTCACGTGACTCCCGTCGACGCTATGCAGTGCGTCTGAGTCATAGCGTCTATGGGAGTCACAAGAAAGTGCATCTGAGTCGTTCGCTCGTTGGTCACGTGACCACCGTCGTCGCTATGCAGTGCGTCTGAGTCATAGCGTCTATGGGAGTCACGTGAAAGTGCATCTGAGTCGTTCGCTCGTTGGTCACGTGACCACCGTCGACGCTATGCAGTGCGTCTGAGTCATAGCGTCTATGGGAGTCACGTGAAAGTGCATCTGAGTCGTTCGCTCGTTTGTCACGTGACTCCCAAATAAACCATTCGGCGCATCTGAGACGTTCGCTCGTTTGTCACGTGACTCCCGTAGACACTATGGGAGTCACGTGACAAAAGAACAAACGATTCGGATCAGGTGAGCGTCTGTTTATCATAATATGTTCTTAGTTGCTGTGTAATATTTTACTGACTATAGCTAAAAATGTAACAAAATGAACAAATAAACGCAATGAACAAAATGACTACAAAAAAAACACAACAAACAAACAGATTCGTTCATTTTGACGAACGGGATTCAATGAACCGAGTCACTGAAATGATCCGAACTTCCCATCACTGGCTGTAATGAAGAAAGAGAATGGGCGAGTCCACTTTAGGGGGAACGTAGGGGGAGCTCGTCGGATTCAACGACGCTGGAAAAAAAAACAGGCGTGTCTCGGCGCGAGACTTTTGTTCCCCACGTCGCGCGCTCGTGTCTCCGTGAGGGTCGACTTTGTGTCCCGTTCACGAGACCGCGCGTGAAGGCGACTAAACCACCAACACCAGCACCACCAGCTCCCCTTCCTCCGCAAAGTGGTTCGTGCCGAGTGGGATCGCTTGGATTTCCCGCCCCCCCCTCCCGGAATGTCAAAAGAAAGTAGCGCGTGAAAAGTTTTGTATCCAGGTCGTGCTTTCTCACGGAGGAAAAACAACAACAACAACAACAACAACAACAACAACAACAAATGGCAGGAATCGGATTGCACTCGTTTCATATGCGCGCGCTTGTTTTAATGCGGAGGAATTTGTAACAAAAGTTTATTTACAAATAAATAAATAAATAAATAAATAAATATTCGCTCCCCGGACTTGTGGCACAAGTTGCGCGTGGGTCGCAATCACAGTGTCCGATTATTGCACAGCGTGTTCGCGGTGATGGACGCGGAGTCTGCAGCGGAGTCTCCGGCGGCCGCAGGCGGTGTGTCGGATAGCTTCTCCCAGCTCTGGTCGGACGTGATGGGGATGTTGGTGAGTTTTGTTGTTGTTTTTATTTTTTTACCAAAATAAACACATGCTTTTTTTTTTCGGGGTTGGTGCACGAGAAATGCACGAGGAGAAAAGCTACGGGGGCTGCATTGTGCGCGTGCAAATCGGAGGCGCGCGCGGAGTTCGGCGGCATTCCACGCGCAGGTCGGCGCGACTTTGCCTCTTTCGCTCGATGCGTGCGCGTGAAGATTTCGCGGAGATGATGCGCTGAATGTGGAGTTTGGGGAGGAAAAAAAAAAAAGAGAGAGAGAGGAGAGAGAGAGAAGAGTAAGAGAGTGAAGAGAGAAGAGAGAGAGAGAGAGAGAGAGAGAGAGAGAGTCGAGAGAGAGAGAGAGAGAGCACGCGCGCCGCAAAGTACCAGAGTGATCCCTTCTAACCGGATCAAAGATTTACAGATTAAAAAAAAAAGAAGAACAAAATATTTCTATCCCTATTAATAATCACTTCTCCTATTGATACTGACTTTATATATCTATTATTATATGACTTTATATAGCCATTATTACTAATACTATCCCTATTATTATTATTGTTGTTGTTGTTGTTGTTGTTGTTATTGTTGTTGTTATTACTAAGACCCCCCCCCAACCCCTATTAACACTATTATTAATCCAATCCCTCGTTTACTACGTTTATTAATAAAATACCCACGACCGAAATGTAACCCTTTATCTTTATCTCCGTTACATTACTATCATTAATAGTGTCCCTATTACTGTTATTAATACTGTCTCCGTTACATTACTATTATTAATACTGTCCCTATTACCGTTATTAATACTGTCTCCGTTACATTACTATTATTAATACTGTCCCTATTACTGTTATTAATACTGTCTCCGTTACATTACTATTATTAATACTGTCCCTATTACTGTTATTGATACTGTCTCCAAGTCAAGTGAGCTTTATTCAAGTGAGCTCCGTTACATTACTATTATTAATACTGCCCCTATTACTGTTATTAATACTGTCTCCGTTACATTACTATCATTAATAGTGTCCCTATTACTGTTATTAATACTGTCTCCGTTACATTACTATTATTAATACTGTCCCTATTACCATTATTAATACTAGTCTCCAGTTTATATTACTATTATTAATACTGTCCCTATTACTGTTATTAATACTGTCTCCGTTACATTACTATTATTAATACTGTCCCTATTACTGTTATTGATACTGTCTCCAAGTCAAGTGAGCTTTATTCAAGTGAGCTCCGTTACATTACTATTATTAATACTGCCCCTATTACTGTTATTAATACTGTCTCCGTTACATTACTATCATTAATAGTGTCCCTATTACTGTTATTAATACTGTCTCCGTTACATTACTATTCATTAATACTGTCCCTATTACTGTTATTAATACTGTCTCCAGTTACATTACTATTATTAATACTGTCCCTATTACTGTTATTAATACTGTCTCCGTTACATTACTATTATTAATACTGTCCCTATTACTGTTATTGATACTGTCTCCAAGTCAAGTGAGCTTTATTCAAGTGAGCTCCGTATACATTAATACTGTCCCTATTATTATTAATACTGTCCCTATTACTGTTATTAATACTGTCTCCGTTACATTACTATTATTAATACTGTCCCTATTACTGTTATTAATACTGTCTCCGTTACATTACTATTATTAATACTGTCCCTATTACTGTTATTAATACTGTCTCCGTTACATTGTTACATTACTATTATTAATACTGTCCCTATTACTGTTATTAATACTGTCTCCGTTACATTACTATTATTAATACTGTCCCTATTACTGTTATTAATACTGTCTCCGTTACATTACTATTATTAATACTGTCCCTATTACTGTTATTAATACTGTCTCCGTTACATTACTATTATTAATACTGTCCCTATTACCGTTATTAATACTGTCTCCGTTACATTACTATTATTAATACTGTCCCTATTACTGTTATTAATACTGTCTCCAGTTACATTACTATTATTAATACTGTCCCTATTACCTGTTATTAATACTGTCTCCGTTACATTACTATTATTAATACTGTCCCTATTACTGTTATTAATACTGTCTCCGTTACATTACTATTATTAATACTGTCCCTATTACCGTTATTAATACTGTCCCTATTACCGTTATTAATACTGTCTCCGTTACATTACTATTATTAATACTGTCCCTATTACTGTTATTAATACTGTCTCCGTTACATTACTATTATTAATACTGTCCCTATTACTGTTATTAATACTGTCTCAGTTACATTACTATTATTAATACTGTCCCTATTACTGTTATTAATACTGTCTCCGTTACATTACTATTATTAATACTGTCCCTATTACTGTTATTAATACTGTCTCCGTTACATTACTATTATTAATACTGTCCCTATTACCTGTTATTAATACTGTCCCTATTACCGTTATTAATACTGTCTCCATTACATTACTATTATTAATACTGTCCCTATTACCGTTATTATTACTATTACATTTACTATTACTATTATTAATACTGACCCTATTACTATTATTAATACTATTACTATTACATTTGATATTACTATTATTAATACTATCCATATTACTATTATTAATAGTATTTAAGTTACTATTACTATTATTAATACTGTCCCTATTACCATTATTAATACTATCGCAGTTTATATTTACTATTATTAATACTGTCCCTATTACTATTATTAATACTCTCCTATTAATACTCTCCGTTACTATTATTAATACTGTCCCTATTACTGTTATTAATACTGTCTCCATAGTTACTATTATTAATAGTATCTCAGTTACTATTACTATTATTAATACTGTCCGTATTACTGTTATTAATACTCTCCTTATTACTATTATTAATACTGTCCCTATTACTATTATTAATACTGTCACAGTTATTATTATTAATACTAATACTTATAACCCTATTACTATTATTAACACTATCTGTATTACTTTTATTAATACTATCCCTAGTACTATTTTGAATACTATCACAGTTACTATTATTAATACTATCCCTATTACTATTATTAATACTGGCCATTACTGTTTATTAACATGTATTCCTATTACTTATAGTATTCCTAAAACTACTGTGGTGTCTACAGCACTTCTACAGCCCCATTATTCCTAAAAACATTACATCCTCTACATCATTGTCGTTTCTTTGTAAACACACGCAGTCGTTCCTCCAAGTTTGGCGTCTGTGTTTGTGTCGTTGATGTGTTTAAATAAAGATTTCCCTCGTATGAAGTATGTATTGAGTCTCGGAGCTGGACGTTGCTGGATGTAGTGATGTTTGACCCCGGCAGAGCGGATTTAGCTGTAGTCTCGGGATAATCCGTGTCTTTAGATCCCTGAAGGCTTTATATTCGGTCTAGTAAACAATAGGAAGCCATTTGTCTTGGTGTAGAGCTTATTTACACTCCGCCGTAAGATGAAAAGGTCGAACGACACCGCCATTTTCACTGCAAGCCAACCTGGGCTTTGAAGGCTGAGGTGAGGTGAGAATGTGTGTGTGTGTGTGTGTGTGTGTGTGTGTGTGTGTGTGTGTGTGTGTGTGTGTGTGTCTAAATATTTTGCGGTATGAGTTCTCACAGATTTGCTAATCAGCATGTCATATGCTGACCAAACATTTGCTGTGCGATTAACCGTAATATATGTTTGGTGTTAGTAATCACACAGGAATAGAAAGTGTGGGAAATAAAAAAAAAAAAAATTATATATATATATATATATATATATATATATATATATATATATATATATATATATATATATATATATACACACACACACACACAATACCAAAATTAAATTTTGACTTTGATACGATACCTAGATTAAATATCATGATACCAATACCAAATCGATACTATAGCAAAATAAATAAATAAATAAATAAATACATAAATATTAAATTCAATTAAATTTTAATTATTATAAATATTAAAATTCTCATGCCTCAAGTTTCATGCCTTCAAGTTTCATCAAGTGCATTTGAAAGGGAAAAACACACCGCTCACACTGCCCCTATAGACCAACACCCGGAACTGCGCTCATCATTTTTTAAAGATATTTTAAAAGCAGGGTATCGCGATACCTTTATAGTATCGGGATATCGTACGAAACAACAACGAGGAGGAGTATTTGATCCAAACGTTGTCGAAGTATGAAATGGTTGGTTTCTGTCACTTTCTGGAATACGTCTCCATACTTTTCCAGCTCCGAAACAACCTCGCACCATTTCACTTCCACCTCCATGGTTAAACTTTGGGTCTTCATTGTCCAGCGTTTGATGCATAGACACCAGAGGAACCATCATATGTCCCCAGGAAAAAGATGCTTCTACCCTTTTTTGAGCGTCTGTGTATAGCGCCCCCATCAGGCGTCATTACATTAACATTGTTGTTAGTTGCTTTTGTCGATGATATTTTTGCATTACGATGTTCCTTTGTGTCATGTATGTCAAACACTAGAAGCTGAAGCGTGTCTCCTTCTATTATAAGAAAAAAACGAGACAGGCGAAAAAGAGGACTCCAGCATCGTCTTCTCGTTTACGAATCGTTTGGCCACAAGCCGTTGTTGTAAACACCTGGCCAGCTGCTGAGCATTTCGCTGCTTTTCAATAGGATCACAGCAGTGCGTGCCCTTTCGAGCGCGTCCCGGCCGGCGACTGTTTTGTAAAGACGATTATGTTATGACTGGGTTGGGAGTTTTCGTCGTGCATTGAGTCTGGGAAGATCGACATGCCCGAGCAGAAAGGAGCCTTTCGTGTGGGATATCTGCGGGATCCTCTCTGATCTTCCCAGGTTGGACCGAATGAAAGCGCTGGCACAGAGCCAAGGAGGCTTTAGCCTCGCTGGATGATGTTCCTCTGGGTTACCAAACAAAGCTCTGGCGGTGTAAGGCAATAGTTTTATTGTGTATAAAGTCGCTAACAAATATCACGAGTTGACAAAGACGTATACCATAGAGATACTTATTGTTTGTTTGTTGTCCTGTTAGCTGTAATTACTGTTTACTACTTGATGTTTTTTCCACGTAAAACGATCCCAAGCTACAGCTGAGCAAAATTGTGACTGGCTAGCTAAAGGCTGATTTATACTTCTGCGTCGAGTGAACACCGACACAATCACAGACCTCGCACCGTTACTTTTATAGAATAGAATAGCCTTTATTTGTCACGTATACATTACATCATTTTGTAATTCTTCCTTCGCATATCCAGGCTGGTTCTACAGCCAGGATACGTTTCCCCCTGGAGTACAGAGGGTTAAGGGCCTTTCTCAAGGACCCAGGAACGCCAGCTTGGGGCTACTGGGGCTCGAACCCCCGATCCATCAGGTTAGGCTACGGTGCAGGGTATGCATCGAAGCGTAGACTCAACGCAGAAGTATAAATCAGCCTTAATGGTGAACAGAGCACTGGTGGATGGATGGTGTGATATTATATCGTTTTCCCCATTTTGTCCTCACACAGTAAAGCACTCGACACGTTTACCCAAAACAGCCGCTGTGCGCCACTGACGATTGTTTAGAGAAAGACGCTTCCTCGAATAACTACAGGAAACCGCGGCGGCGTTTCCAGTTGGCACTTTCGTAAATATACAGTAGCGCCGCCCCTGGCTCGCATTCAGTACTACATCGTTCATTTTAACGGCTGAAGATTGAGTCGCGGCTTTCGACAAATATCCCCGCGCTGGATCCGTTACACAGAATAGACGCCATTCCGAGGTTTACCAAAGACTGTATCCCGGGAATACCTAGCACGGCGTCCATTTCCCTGCGGTCGGAGTGCGTCAAAGGCTCATTTCTGTGTGGTTCATTCCGATGGTGAGGGTGGAAAAGAGAGTCATAGCTTTTCCCCCCGAATGTTTGTTTTCCGTCAAAAACGCGAATGGTAACTGGAATCTCCCCTGTTAGGAAGTGTGTGTGTAAACACAGGGCG
Source organism: Kryptopterus vitreolus (assembly GCA_030449085.1). NCBI lineage: Eukaryota > Metazoa > Chordata > Actinopteri > Siluriformes > Siluridae > Kryptopterus > Kryptopterus vitreolus. Next base: position 2,293,890 of record JACRUU010000025.1, read on the forward strand.
AGGGATTACTTCATAGGGGTTGGACAAGGACGTCTAGTTTTTCCTCGGATGCGGAAAAGGTGATTCCGCGTCGCTATCTTCCGATCTTTCTTCAAAACCAGTAAGCAGTGTAGGTGTGGCCCGATTCGACACTTTGCTGTCCTTGGCAAATGCGTGTGAGACAGCTGCAGCGTGCGCTACTTTTAGCCGTACAATTCCAGCTGCTTGATGGCAACACCCATGGCCGTGGCCATCGCGCCACCAAAATCATGTGACCTTCACGTGCGGTCACATTGACGTAAAAAGGATTCGCCGTGTCAGCAGTGACTCTGATTCCCCGTCATAGTCCACGGCACGGACGTAACCTTTTCTCACCTCGTCTTCCTCACACACTTAATCCTTCCCATCTGGTCCTTCCTGGTTTCCTCTCCATCCTTCCCCCCCGTCCCCCTCCTGCGGATGTCCAGAGGAAGATTCCTGATTAGGGTGGGAGGGCACCTCCGACCCCAGTCTGATTCTGATGTCTCTCTGGGGTATAACATTCTGGCTTCTATGAATCAACCCCTGGCCCCCCAAACCACGAACAACCCCCCCCGACCCCCGCAGCCCTACCCCAGGCCTAAAACTAGTACTGATCAGATCCACTTTCCCTTCACTCTCACTTCTCTGGTCCAGGAGCAGAAGGTTTCCTACCCTGCGTCGTGCAGATCACGAAAACAGTCATTAAACCCGCCCCGCCCTGACCTCCGTGGTGTGGTTCATCTGGCTCAACAGGTGCGAGCAATAACGACAGAACTTTCAGGAATGCCGTTGAACTCTTTTCACTTATCCCGAGAGGAAGCGACTGTTTATAACACGCCGCGTGTTTTCTACAGTCGTGACCTTGACCATGTTGGTATTTCTCAAAAGAAAAAGGGAACGCATCCATGCATGCATCCACACAAGTGACGAAAGTATGCATATGCATTACCGTACATCGACGCTCCGACACAAATCTCGCCATTGTGGAAGTCCGCCCGGCATGCAAAGATGCCCGAACTGCGAATACTTCGCGAGCCTTTCGCTGGTTACCATGTAAAGAAGGAACAAAAAAAAGGGGCGCCCTGCGGACTGCGTCTCCGTTTCCTCTTTCTGTTAATGAGAGAAATCTATTTAATGCGCCCGGATAACGACAATCCAAACGACAGGACATGTTGTAGAATTGCTCATCCTGTGGGGAGTCGGGAATGCTGAGGGACTGATGGCCTGGTCAACAGGAGAACGGACTTTTCCTTTTCACGTCCTTCTCTGTTACTTTGCAGGTATTATAATACGGTAGCGAACGCGGTAACAATCGTATCGGGGCGTCCTTTCTTTGCAATGACCTCTTTATTCCGCCGTGATCTCACGGTCTTCTCCTTAACCAGGAAAAGCCTCCAGATGGAGGATTGAGCAAGTTGGCTTAAACTCGTAAACATGTTGATGGGCCAATCCAGGGCTGTCCTAAATGCCTCTGGTCTCACATCCAAAAAAAAACACACAAAAAAAAAAACAAGACGATCTCTTCAGGGAGGAATAATAAAGTGACTCCTGTTATGAAGTTTGCAGGAAGAATAGTCACATTATGAGGCTGGTTTTGGAGAGCGGCGTTGGCTGTGAGATGTAGGATTTATAAAGGGCCGAGCCCGTTGTGTGTGTGTGTGTGTGTGTGTGTAAAGCAGTATTTCTTGCTTAACTCGGATTATCAAATTCATACGCACGACTCCTTGCAACAGACGAGTTTTGTGTTTGTACAGGAATCCCAGCTGGAACGACGAACAAACACACACACACACGTTGATCTTGCATCATTCCCTCAGTGCTGATGCGGAATGCCAGGCATGATAATGAGAATCCGGGGCCATGCGTAGACGAGTGTCTGTGAAATCACTCTGTTGCTAGTCGAGGGTACCGGATCGCGCCTTGCCGATCAGAGCGCACTTTATTAGGCAGCTTCCGTAAATCAAAGGGGTTTGACGGCGGGAAAACTGATAACAGCCCAAATTTTTACCTCAGAAATCCATTTATCCAAAGAGGAATTTTATCCAGATATCAAATACTTTGAGGGGGACACGGTGGCGTAGTGGTTAGCACGTTCGCCTCACACCTCCAGGATCCGGGTTCGATTCCCGTCTCGGCCATGTGTGTGTGGAGTTTGTGCATGTTCTCCCCGTGCCTCAGGGGGTTTTTCTCCGGGTTCTCCGGTTTCCTCCCCCGGTCCAAAAACATGCACGGTAGGTTGATTGGCACCTTGAAAAATTGTCCCTAGTGTGTGTGTGTGTGTGTGTGTGTGTGTGTGTGTGTGCCCTGTGATGGGTTGGCATTCCATCCAGGGTGTATCCTGCCTTAATGCCCATAGACGCCTGAGATAGACACTGACTCCCCGTGACGCGAGGGAAGATCGGATCAAGCGCTAGAAGATGAATGAATGAATTAATTAAATATATATATTATATATATATATATATATATATATATATATATATATATATATATATTTATGCAATAAATTGGGATCAACATCAGATTGTTGATGGCGCTAATGGCGATTAATCTCCCAGCTCTAGTGGAGTCGTAAGCATGGGGGCGGAGCTGGCATAGCAGTCGAAGTCTGCGTGGTATATCTGTGCCCATAAGAAAGGAAGACTTATTATTATTTGAGCTTTTGTCCTCACTGCCAGGCTTCTGACTCGTCCTTCCAGCGAGTACCTGGCTCGGGTCACGGGGAACGTTTCGAAACAATCATCTCGCGTTCCTCCTGAGGGAAACGTCATCTGCGAACGCCCCCCGGGTTTGGATGCGCGGCGTATTTATTTAGCTTTGCCTTTGAGAATAAGGAGAAGAAAGGTTCAGCACGCTGAGTTGTTTTACTGACGGAGCGCGTTTTCGTGTTCTCTGCTGATTGATGACTTCACTACGGCTTGGAGTGGATCGGTGATGAAATTCTCATGTGAGAGGAATTTCTGAAACCCAGTTATCATGTTGATGCTGAATAGCTGTCTCTGAACTCTTCATGTGTGTGTGTGTGTGTGTGTGTGTGTGTTTGCACAAGCAGATTGGAATGTAGGCCTTGGAATGTCTCTGTGCGCAGCCTGCCCCACTGGGAATCTCAATCATCTGGAGCAATGTTCATGGAGGATTGGAGAGTGGGATGGGGATCAGTGGATGTGTGAGAAATTATACTCCACGTCGATGCGACGGAGATTGCCGTCTTCTGTGGCGCTGCGCGATCCGTGCTAAATCCCGAATTTTTCTCCATGGGAATCGAGATCAGGAATTCTCTCACACAATTCTCTTGGTTTTTGCAAAACAAACAAACAAACAAACAAATGTTCTGAAGTAACAACAATATTCTACAAATAACATTTTTAAAAAATAGAACGTAGCATGATGTGAATGCGGGGGCACGGTGGTTTAGTGGTTAGCACGTTCGCCTCACACCGCCAGGGTCCGGGTTCCATTCCCGTCTCGGCCATGTGTGTGTGGAGTTTGTGCATGTTCTCCCCGTGCCTCAGGGGGTTTTTCTCCGGGTTCTCCGGTTTCCTCCCGGTCCAAAAACATGCACGGTAGGTTGATTGGCACCTTGGAAAATTGTCCCTAGTGTATGAATGTGTGTGTGTTATTGTGAATGTGTGTGTGTGTGTGTGTGTGTGTGTGTCCTGCGATGGGTTGGCGCATTCCATCCAGGCCTTAATGCCCATAGACACAGACTCCCTGTGACCCGAGGGAAGATCGGATAAAGCGGTAGAAGATGAATGAATGAATGATGTGAATGCAGAGGCTGGTTTATACGTCTGCGTCGCTCTGCAGTGACTATTCCCAAACACTAGTTGGCGGTGGTGCGGCGTCTCGATCGTGTTTGTGTTTTGTGTTTCCGCTGTCGCAATAATATCGAATTCTCCGGGAATGATCTCCGGCGATGACGACTCGATGTTGACGATGTCAAAAAAAAAAACGATTTTACGGTTTTTCTCTGAAGGCGCTCTGACGAATCCAAAAGGCTCGTTCCCAAAAGGGGGCGGGGTTTCACCAGTCTTAACCGACACACAATTGAATTTTGTGGCGATACAATATGGGAGCTCCTGATCTCTGCCTCCCTTCTAAATCTGTAAAGCGTACACATGCTTTGTGTACGCTTTATACGGGGGGGGGTTTGTGAGGACCTCGGTTTCCGACCCCAGACCGACACATACAATGACAGGATGTGTGTGTTTGGCCGAAGCTGTTGCCGGCCAGGAAGGAGGCGTTTCTGCTCGACTACCGAGTGCTTTAAAGGGTATCGGGAACGAGCAGGAGGTTCCGAGCCAGCTCGGAGGAAAAGGTCTCCCTCTTCTACAATGTGTGCTTTGCATCAAACATCATTTAATAATCGCTTATCAATCTTTATCAAAGGCGTTTCACTTTTGTTTCGGTGCGAGTCACAGCGACACGCGTACATGACTCGGCTACCGGTTGAGGTCATAGACAGGCAGCACCACAGATGAATGTATGTGCTCACACACCCAGACAGCTGTAGGGGTCAAGAAAGGTCACTGTGTTCTTTGTTTGTGTGTGTGTGTGTGTGTGTGTGTGTGTGTGTGTGTGCTTTTGAATTTGTAAATGAATCTGGCATTGTGGAGCAGAGAATGCGGTTCACTGTTCATTACCCGAAACACCACCTTCGTCTCAGGCACAGTGATTTCATTAAAACCACACTGAGAGCACGAGGACGATGTTATACGAGTCAACGGTGATGGAATCGCGCCACGTGCACAGCGAGACACAGCGAGACACAGCGAGACACAGCGAGACACAGCGAGACAGAGCTAGACACAGCGAGACACAGCGAGACACAGCGAGACACAGCGAGAGCGAGACAGAGCGAGACACAGCGAGACACAGCGAGACACAGCGAGACACAGCGAGACACAGCGAGACACAGCGAGACACAGCGAGACACAGCGAGACACAGCGAGACACAGCTAGACAGAGCGAGACACAGCAAGACACAGCGCTTTTTCTTTTAGCATTACGACAAGGACAGACTGTGTGATTAGCAATTAATAACCGCTGTGTGATTAGTAATTAATAACCGCGGTGTGATTAGTAATTAATAAGACGCGGTTGTGATTAGTAATTAATGACTGTGTGATAGTAATACTAGTAATTAAGTAATAACCGAGAGGCTTGTGATTAGTAATATAATAACCCTGTGATTAGTTAATAATGAACGCACGTAAAGTAAGTAATAACCAGATTTGTATTACAATTGATATACCGCGTGATAATGATTAACCAGCTGTGTGAATTAGTAATAACCGCTTGTGATTAGTAATTAGGACGGTGTGTGTAATTATAACCGGTTTGGTTAATAACCAGGACTGTGTGATTAGTAATTAATAACCGGTGTGTGATTAGTAATTAATAACCGTGTGATTAGTAATTAATAACCGCTGTGTGATTAGTAATTAATGACCGCTGTGTGATTAGTAATTAATAACCGCTTTGTGATTAGTAATTAATGACCGGTGTGTGATTAGTAATTAATAACCGAATTAATAACCGGTGTTGTGTGATTAGTAATTAATAACCGGTGTGTGATTAGTAATAATAATAACCGCTTTGTGATTAGTAATTAATAACCGCTGTGTGTAATTAATGACCACGTAATTAATACCGCTTTGTGATTAGTAATTAATAACCGCTGTGTGATTAGTAATTAATGACCGCTGTGTGATTAGTAATTAATAACCGCTGTGTGATTAGTAATTAATAACCGCTGTGTGATTAGTAATTAATAACCGCTTTGTGATTAGTAATTAATAACCGCTTGTGATTAGTAATTAATAACCGGTGTGTGATTAGTAATTAATAGCCGTTGTGTAATTAATAACCGCTGTGTGATTAGTAATTAATAACCGCTTTGTGATTAGTAATTAATGACCCTGTGTGATTAGTAATTAATAACCTCTTTGTGATTAGTAATTAATAACCGGCTGTGTGATTAGTAATTAATAACCGCTTTGTGATTAGTAATTAATAACCGCTGTGTGATTAGTAATTAATAACCGCTTTGTGATTAGTAATTAATAACCGCTGTGTGATTAGTAATTAATAACCGCTTTGTGATTAGTAATTAATAACCGCTGTGTGATTAGTAATTAATAACCGCTGTGTAATTAGTAATTAATAACCGCTGTGTGATTAGTAATTAATAACCGCTTTGTGATTAGTAATTAATGACCGGTGTGTGATTAGTAATTAATAACCGCTTTGTGATTAGTAATTAATGACCGCTGTGTAATTAGTAATTAATAACCGCTGTGTGATTAGTAATTAATAACCGCTTTGTGATTAGTAATTAATAACCGCTGTGTGATTAGTAATTAATGTGTGATTAGTAATTACCGCATTGTGATGTAATTAATGACCGCTGTGTGATTAGTAATTAATAAACGGTGTGTAATTATTAATTAATAACTAGTGTGTAATTTTTCATTAATAACTGGTGTGTGATTAGTAATTAATTGCCAATGTGTAATTACTAATTAATGACCGGTGTATAATTAGTATTGAATAGTCGTTGTGTAATTACTAATTGATAGCCACCGTGTAATTAGTAGGTAATAGCCGGTCAGTATGTAATTAGTAATTAATAGCAGGTCGGTGTGTAATTAGTAATTAATAGCTGGTGTGTAATGATTAATTAATAGCTGGTCGATGTGTAATTAGTAATTAATAGATGCAGTGTAATTAGTAATTAATATCCGGTGTGTTATTAGTAATTCGGACATGTGTAAGGGAGCCAGCAGCCCAGTGGTTAATGCATTGGGCTCGGAACCAGAAGGTCATCGGTTCAGATCCGAGAAGCACCAAGCTGCCATTAGGGGGCCCTTGAGCAAGGCCCTTAACCCTCAATTGCACAGTTATAAGTCGCTCTGGATAAGGACGTCTGCCAAATTAGTCCATGTACTCCGATTAGTCCATGGAGCACCGAGTTTCCCCACGGACCATTATTTCTGACGCACCGCTTGCGAACTTGTAGCATGACATACTATACCTTTGTCCATAATTATATCCTTTTTTGTTGATTATTGCTTTCATCTAATCAGCCCATATGTCTTTGTGTGTGTGTGTGTGTGTGTGTGTGTGCGTGCAGGATGGCTCTCTGGGTAATATCGACGATCTAGCGCAGGAATACTCGGAATATTACAACACGTGCTTCAGTGACGTGAGCGAGCGCATGGAGGAGCTACGCCGGCGCCGCATCTCCCAGGAACTGGAAATGGTGAGTAGTTCAGTAGTTCAAGTGAAGCGTCCCGAAAGCGCTTTCACTTCCGGGGGGTTGTGGTTAAGGCTCTTATCTGAAGGTCCGGGGTTCGAGCCTCGGTATCACTAAGGTGCCACTCTTGGGTCCTGGAGCAAGGCTCTTAACCTAGAGACCTGCATGGGATGGATTTTGTTACGTATTGATGTACAGTTTTTGGCGTCTGTTTACATTTATCAGACGCTCTTATCCAATTATGGACCACGCTCAAGGGTCCCCCTAGTGGCAGTGGTTCTCAAATAGTAGGGCGCTCCCCTGATGGCCCTGGGGAATATGCATTTACTAGAGTAAAGCATAATTGCACATCCTCTACAGTAGGTGGCAGTGGCGCTGTCACTGTCAGAGTATGCACAGGGAGTATAATGATGTGTGCATGAAGCCAAACAAATGAAGGCGTCACTTAAGGACATTGGCTTTGTGAACGTTACTTAACTAGAGCGGGGGAGGGGGGGGGAGGTGTAGAAGGTGTGACCTTCTTCCTGAGGTGTGTGGGGCGCCGCCCTAGTGGCCGGAGATCTTCCAGCCGGCCTTCACGCCGCTCGCTGTTTGTTACCATCGATCTCTGCAAAACACCTGTTTCCTCCACTCTGAAAAAAGGAATAAAACGGAAGTTGGCTGGGATTTATGTATTTATTTATTATTATTATAATTAACACAATGGCAAAAAGATGAAGCGAGAACGAGAGAAGTCGGAACAGGACTTTCACTTCTTCTCCAAACACAAAAAAAAGACCAAATGGGACTGGGACGATGTCACTGGTATCAATCCGCCTGCAGACAGGGTTACATACCGGGTCAAGCATTGGACCAGGAGATCTCAGGTCCAAATCCCAACACCACCAGGATACCACTAGTGGGCCCTTGAGCAAGGCCCCTAATTACTCAAATGTAATCACGCTGGATAAGCCATGCCAAATGCCGTAAAAGGAACAGGATAACGGCGTCTCGGGGCGCCTCGGGTCCCAGCAGGCCAAGAGCAGGTGATTATCTCGCAGCTGATTGGCTGTGGAAATGCCACCCTAACAGGCTGATATTTATGTCTCCGAGACGTGACTTTTTCATGACCTTTCGAAAAAAGAAAAAAAAAAACTCCTCACATCTGCATCTCCGCAAGGTGATCTCTCTCTCTCTCTCTCTCTCTCTCTCTCTCTCTCTTTTAATGTTTTTAACAAAAAAAAAAAGACAAATGTCAGCCCGTGAGGCATGTAAAGCCCCGAGCTTCACGGTCGCGGTAGAGCGAGGGGTTAAAGGTTATTCCACTATAACTGGAGACGACGATAAATCCCATCATGCATTGTGTCAAGGGAGACAGGGTCCATTCAATCTGTAACTAAACACAGAGCTCGGAGTGTAGGATCCGCTCGCACAATGTCTTCATTATGGGGTGCTCATGTGTGTGTGTGTGTGTGTGTGTGAAGGCTTACCACTAGAATTCCAGCATTGCATGTGGACAGTGTTGGGGGGGGGGTCCAAATGTTCACACAGCTCGTCGCCTTTCACTTCTCCATTCAGACTTTCTGTTTCTGCCAAACAGCCTCTTTTTTGGCCACCTCACACACACACACACACACACACACACACACACACACACACTCAAAATTTCACATTCAGTTTGTTTCAATTTATGATACACGAATCCGATACTTAAGAGTAAAAATCCCATTCCCGGGTGCCTTTTTTTTTTAATTCTTCCAGGACCTTATCCACGACCAATCTGCCAGGACCTTATGTGGTAATCTAAACTTCTAAACTTTCGTCTTTAATGCCTTGTCCAAGGACACAGCTGTGGCAGTTTTGTGGAACCTGGGATTTGAACTCACCACACCCTCTTGATCAAAAGTCAAACATCTTAACCCGCTGTGGGTGTGTGTGTGTGTGTGTGTGTGTGTGTGTGTGTGTGTGAGTGAGTGTTCCTTATATATCCACACACACACTTAAAACTTTTTTTAAAACTCACTTAAAGCATTTTTATTCAGAATATTGTTTTCTTTTATTTCCCCCCAATCTTTATTGTTATAAATAGTATATTTATATTTATTTTATTTACTATGTTTTGTTTTATTTTTTTTTAAATCAAATAGTACTTTAATCACTGTAATGAACTGTAATGACGTTCATTGCTATTTTCCATGAATTATTATTATTTATATTATTATATGATTATAATATTTTTAATCTAGTAATTTGAAAAATGTATTAATTAAATAATTAATTTAATCTAAACTCTATGAAAAACCAATCATTGCAGCCTTTTGGGCAGTTGGCATCTGTATAAGTCCATCGGTCGTCCTGTAAACGAACGTGGCGTCCACTAGGTGGCACACCGGATCCAGAAGGTAGCCGTCCGTAATAACGTTCTCACAAAAATATGGACGTAGAAATCTGGCCCTAGCGTAAATGTATGCAATATGCACACGCTGCCCCCTATAGTCCCGACTTGGAACTACATTTTTGTAGGCGGAAACTTGGTGCCACGATACCTCTGTAGTACCGCCATCTGGGACACGCATGCATTTAATTAAAAGCAAGTACAACTTGCTTGAGCTGTGTGTGTGTGTTGTGTGTGTTGTGTGTGTGTGTTTGTGTGTGTGTGTGTGTGTGTGTGTGTGTGTTGCTAAAGAAAAACATGTGGAAACAGTCCCTGTTATCTGCCCCCAAGTCACTGCTCCAGCATTAATGACCCATAAGGCGAGGCGCACTGTTTAACTTCTTTTCCTTTAATCATTTTTATGTCTGGCGACAAAGCGGGGTCATGAGAGTGATGCATTCTGGGAGACACATCCCTTGGAGCGGTGTCTCTGCCTCTCGGGCACATGTTTGTCGGTTCACTCGTACAAAAGGTTTTAAACACACCAGGCACATGTAAAGGGAATGTTGTGTATCAGGGCGAGGTTTCACCTGTTTATTGACGTAAGTATGGCATGTGGCCGCCCGGCTCAGTGTATGTGTGTGTGTGTGTGTGTATGTGTGTGTGTGTGTGTGTGTGATTTAATGATATGCACTGATGTTTAGGTAGCTCTGGATCTTCACCTCTTCCTATAACCCCCCCCCCCCCCAACCTGTGGTCTCTCACTGGAGCATGAATCTGAATCTAACCCCCCGACCACATCCACCCACTGCTGCACCTCCTGCACTCTGAAGCGTCTCTGTGTCCCCGTGTCCTGTTTGTACAGATGGACACTGTGTGTGTTCTCGCTTCTTCTCACAGGCTCTCTTTCCTTCAGACAGAACACACACACACACACACACACATCATGTTAAATGATTTGGCTCGCATTGTGGGTCGCATTTTTTGTTGCCATCGATAAAGTCCTCATAAGGCACGTCCTCATAACGCACGTCCTTATAAGGCATGTCCTTATTATTCATGGTTCTGTTTATTGGCTTGTAATTTACTCCCAGATACACTTGTGTGTGTGTGTCTGTGTGTGTGTGTGTGTGTGTGTGTGTGTGTGTGCGTGTGTGTGTGTGTGTGTGCGTGCGTGTGTGTTTGTTTATACAAATGCACCACCAATAGTCAGAATCGGGGATCATTGAACATCTTGTCCAGAACTGGACACAAACACTCTGTGGTACTGCATAACTAAATAAACAGTTTATTATGGAGTGTGTGTGTGTGTGTGTGTGTGTGTGTGTGTGTGAGTGTGAGTGTGTGTGTCTCCAGTCTGTCTCCTTGCCTCTGAGTGCAGCACTGGAAAAGAAACAGAACATCTTTGTCCAATTTCTGTGTGTGTGTGTGTGTGTGTGTGTGTGTGTGTGTGTGTGTGTGTGTGTGTAAAATTGTGTTTTGGATGGCAGTGCCAACCATGAATTATATAGATAGCCCTGTGTGTGTGTGTGTGTCTGTGAGTGTGTGTGTGTGTGTATGTGTGTGTGTGTGTGTGTGTGTGTCAGTGCCATGTGGGCATTGGACCAAGGCTTGATGCTGATCTAGCAGAGTTTAAAATATAGAAAATAAACCTCCATGTGGGTTGTTAAGGAATGTGTGTTGAGTGTGTGTGTGTGTGTGTGTGTGTGTGTTTTGAATGTCAAGCAGAGCTACAAGTTTACAGCATAGATTTACTGCTTCAAAGCTTCCTGACTTTACTAACAGACTGCAGAGGGCTAAAGCACACACACACACACACACACACACACACACACACACACACACACACACACACACACACACACACACACACGTTCATGTTTTGTTTTCTAATGCATCTTAAAGGGAAAGAGTTTTGATGCTGGGAAACGAGAACTGGAAATGAAAATGCAACGAGGTGCTTTGTGGTTTTTCCCACACACACACACACACCACACACACACACACACACACACACACACACACGACGTGCTACAGTGGGGTAGTAATTAGGAGTTCTAATCTAAATGATATTGATGTAAGTTTGTTTTTATCGGTATCGCTTTTATCGGTATCGCGATGTTTACTCTCAGTATCGTATCGGAGCGACACTATGAGGTAAACAATGCGTTTATGGAACATTGAGTGCTGAAATCCGGAGCAAAATATTCCTTATCTCCTGCCAAGATACTTTTCTTGACATTCCGGTAGCGCCGCCTTTATCGTGCGCCACACCGTACGTCAGGAATCATGCCGCTCCTCAAGTCTGTCCGGAGTTTCCGCGGCCTTCGCTAGGGCGTGTGTTTGTGTGTTTTTGTAGACATTACTATACATTGTAGACATTTGCAGCATTTGGTAGACGCTTTTATCCAGAGCGACTTACAACTGAGCAATTCAGGGTTAAGGGCCTTGCTCAAGGGCCCACTAGTGGCAGCTTGGTAGGGATGGGGTTTGAACCTGTGATCTTCCGGACCAGAGGCCTATGCTTTAACCACTGGGCTACACCACCTCCCTCTACACAACCCCCCCCCCTTTTTGTCGCGTCTAGTGGTTGCTTTTCCAAGGTGAAAAGCCAGGGGGCGATATTTTTTATTCTGGTGTCGGTTCCCAAAGAATTTGGAATTTTCCAGAATAAAAAAAAAAAAAAAGGAGAGTTTTAATAAACACTTAATGTAGATTAAAATAGAGTAATTAGAATAAAATAGAATAAAAAATGTATTATAGTTAAAATTAAAATTATAGTTAAAAAGTTTTTTTTTTAATTTATTAAATTTTTTACATTTTTTAATGTATTTTTATTTTTTGTTTTGTTATCTTTATTATTAAAGCTGATCTTTGACGTAAAGTAAAAGCTAGAAAGTCGCCAAAAACAACAACAATAAAAACAAGCTAACGAAGAATCTTTACATGTTTATCTAATCTCGTTCTCTCGTTCTCTCGTTCTCTCCGTATTCCAGGATAAAGCCGACTCCGGCTCCCTCCATCTCAACTCGGAGATCCAGGTGTGTTCACCTACAGGACAACATCACACTCATCACACTCATATCACTGACCGCAGGAACGAGTCACGTGTCCTGGACGCACAAGATATCGGGAATAAAAGTCACCGGGAAAACTCCACTGTAATTATTATGTAACAATTATATCATTATTTTTTGGGCAGAATGTTCTCCAACATTCTCCAGTTTGGTCAGAATGTTCTCCAACGTTCTCCAGTTTGGTCAGAATGTTCTCCATTGTTCTCCAGTTTGGTAAAAATGTTCCCCAAAGTCCTTGAATTTGGTCATAATGTGCTCTAATTTGGTGAGTTGGTTCTCAAAAGTTCTCCAACGTTCTCCAGTTTGGTAGGGATGTCTTCCAAAGTCCTCGAATTTGGTGATAATATGCTCTAATTTGGTGAGAAGGTTCTCAAAAGTTCTCCAATCTTCTCCACTTTGGTAAGAATGTTCTTCACTATTCTCCAGTTTGGTCCGAATGTTCTCCAATCACGTCAGAATGTTCCCCGCTGTTCTCCTGCCTGGTAAAAATGCTCTGTAATGTTCTAGAGTTGCAAATGTTGTCCAGTTAGACCAGAATGCTCTCCAATGTTTGTTGAGGATGTTCTCCCAAGTTCTGGAATGTGGTCATAATGTGCTCTAATTTGGTGAGAATGTTCTTCAAAGTTCTCCAGTTTGGTCAGAATGTTCTCCAATGTTTTAGAGCTTTGACCAGAATGTTCTCCAGAGTTCTCCAGTTTGGTAAGAATGTTCTGTAATGTTCCAGTGTTTTGGCCAGAATGTTCTCCAATTTGTTCCGAACGTTCTCCAAGGTTTTCACTTTGGCCAGTATGTTCCCCAGTATTCTAGAGCTTTGGGCAGAATGTTCTCCAAAGTTCTCCAGTTTGGTCAGAATGTTCTCGGATTTGGTCAGAATGCTGTATGTTTAGTCAGTATGTTCTCTAATGTTCTAGAGTTTTGGTCAGAATGTTGGTAAAATGTCACCCAGTTCGATCAGAATGTTCTCCACTGTTCTGTTTGTTTAGAATGTTCCCCAGTATTCTATAGATTTCATCATAAGTTCTCGAATTTGGTCCGAATGTTCAACAAAGTTCTCCAGTTTGGTCCAGAATGTTTCCAAATGTTCAATGTTCTCCAAAGTTCTCCAGTTTGGTCAGAATGTTCTCCAAAGTTCTCCAGTTTGGTCAGAATGTTCTTGAATTGGGTCAGAATGTTCTCCAAAGTTCTCTAATTTGGTCTTAATGTTCTCCAAAGTTCTCCAGTTTGGTCAGAATGTTCTCCAAAGTTCTCCAGTTTGGTCAGAATGTTCTTGAATTGGGTCAGAATGTTCTCCAAAGTTCTCTAATTTGGTCTTAATGTTCTCCAAAGTTCTCCAGTTTGGTCAGAATGTTCTCCAAAGTTCTCCAGTTTGGTCAGAATGTTCTTGAATTGGGTCAGAATGTTCTACGTTTGGTCCGAATGTTCTCCCCTCTGCTGTTTGGTGAGAATGTTTCACAGTTTGGTTCTCTAATGTTCTCCAATGTTCCACAGTCTGTGTGCTGCAATTAGAAAAGGTATAAAACGTGACTGAGGATCTTTCTGTTTCAGGAGTCACTGAGTATCAGCAGCGAGGTATCGACACCAGAAACGGAACGAAAGTAAGTGTCCTTCTGTAAATTGCTTATATAAGAATTACGTTTTTCTGGAACATAAATCACGACGGAGAAAAATAACCTCGCCCGCCGTGTGTGTGTGTGTGTGTGTGTGTGTGTGTGTGTTGCACTGAGGTGCATGTTAAAACGTCCATGTCATTGTTTCAGGCTTCCTTCCTTCCCTGTGCTTGTGCTTATTGTGTGTGCATGGTTAAAAGTCCAGGCTTCCTTCCTTCCTTCCTTCCGCTTATTGTTTGGAGATGCTTTGAGATCGCGCTGTGGGTTTGAGCGCGAGAGGAAGCGAGCGACAGCGACTTCAGGGTGAATCAAATATGACGCAAAAAAAATGGTCACGGTGACAAAATGCGAAAGTTATAGAGCAGGGAGCTTCATGATGACCTCATTCCTGCTCCCAGATCTACAGGGTATTAAGATACGATTAAACGTTATTAATACCGAAGGAAATTCTTCGGTATTACGACTTTTGTACTGTTTTTGTTCCATCCCTAAACGATATTTTTACTGCGTTAAAGAGATTATTCCGAAATTATAGGCCGGAAAACTGCGAACAGAAGCCGAAAAGGTGTTTTCCTAAAACATCGTTAAAACGTAGCGCTCTCGCTGTCTTTCTCTTTCTCTTCCTGTTTTCTCCTCTTCTCGATCTATCTCGCTCTCTGCTTCTTCCGCCCCCCCTGTCTTTCTTTCTTTTTCTCTCTCTCGTTCTCTCGTCTGCCTCTTCTTCTTCTCCCTTTCTCTCTCTCCCCTATCTACATCTGTCTCATAGTCTTCCCCTCTCTCCTCTAGTCTCTCTTTTCCTCCTCCTTCTTTCCTCATCCCCTCTCTGCCTTCACTTTTTCTCATTTTTTCCTCTTTGCTTCTCTCTCTCTCTCTCTCTCTATCCTTTTCGCATCTCTTTCTCTCTCCCTCTCACCTTTCTGTCTTTGCTATTCTGTCTATCATCTATCTATCTATCTATCTATCTATCTATCTATCTATCTATCTATGCTTCTTACTTCCTTCCCTCTCTTTTTTTCTTTTTCTCCCTCTCCTTGTCTTATCTGTCTTCTTTTTGTTCTTCTCCTTCTCTCTCTCTCTCTCTCTCTCTCTCTCTCTCTATATATATATATATATATATATATATATCCCTCTTCTCTTTTTACATCTGTCTCATAGTCTCTATCTGTTTCTTCCTTCCCTTTCTTTATTTTTCTCTCTCCTTCTTTCATCCACATCTCTTCTTCTTCTCACGCTCTCTCCTCTAACACCTTCTCTCTCTCTCTCTCTCTCTCTCTCTCTCTCTCTCTCTCTCTCTTTCTATCACTCTGAAGATATCTCTGTATTGTGTTTTGTATTTGATATCCTCCCGGTATTTTCTTTGTGACGCTCAGCGAAAGCGATATTTTGGAACATGCTGGTACATGGTGTGTGTGTGTGTGTGTGTGTGTGTGTGTGTGTGTGTGTGTGTGTGTGATACACCGTAATCTCCTTTACCAACTACTTCATGCAGATATTTGTAAACACTTTAATCCCCCCCCCCCCCCCCCCCAAACATTTATGGAGACCATAATGAAAAAAAGTAAAGCTTGCAAAGAAAGAGATGTTTGATTTCTCAGAGTGTTTGCCACTAGTTTGCCCTTAGCTTCCACCGCTAATATGCTAATGACCGGGGGTGTAAAAAGTAAATCACATGGTGAGAATAGCGTACGTAGAGGTCTGTAAGAATAGAGTGATGTCTAAATCACACGAGGCCTTTGTTACAATAATTCTTTCGTTAGCTACAGGTTAGCTACGTTCCCAGGTTAGCGGCTAACGGCTTGCTAAACGTATTTTGAGGTAAAAATCTACCTCCCCCCCACTCCTACTGCTCTCTTTCCCAAAAATCTGCCTCTTTCCCACAAAATAATGATACAAAAAGCACGTTTATTTCAGAATACCTTCATGAGTATTGTGTCATTTAAACAAAAAAAAAACCCTATTTGTTTTGTCAGCACGAGTAAGCTAATTATAGCGCTAATGCTATGTGTGTTTTAAAAGCGCTCAGAGATTCCCCAGACTTCCTGACTGACTGTGTAGAGGTTTTTTTTTAAATCACACACACACACACACACACACACACACACACACACACACACACACACCACTGATTGCGGTAAATGAACTAAGGTTGTTTTTTTTTTACTTAGGATTTTCAGGAAATCCTACTTTGCCATTAGCCTTGACTGCTACTGAAGCCCATTCTCTCATCACTTCCCCTGGCACTACAGACTGTGTGTGTGTGTGTGTGTGTGTGTGTGTGTGTGTGTGTGTGTGTGTGTGTGTGTGTGTGTGTGTGTGTGTGTGTGTATATTTGTGTGTGTGTGTGTGTGTTTGTGCTCCAACCATTCGAACAATATAAATCTCTCTCATACAGGACACCATTCTGGAATCTGTCGATAATCACCAACCAGGAAGTCGAATCATTTCCTGCAGTTTTATAAATTAGCTTTCATTTACTTAACGAGAGGCGAAAAAAAAAACACAATAATGCACTTGTGACGGCTGGAGAGACTTCATAAGCGAAAACTCCAACTAGAGCTCGGAGATTAATCGCCATTATGGATTAATTCGAGTTTATGGTTTATTGCGATTTTGGAAATACGGTTTTACGATTTCACCTCGGTTTGTGTCAGAGACGGCGAGTGATTATTAAGACCCAAATGCAGGACGCGAGCCCAGGTTTAAAAATAAAGAGTCTTTAATAAGGAGCTGGGGGCTACGGTGGCTTAGTGGTTAGCATGTTCGCCTCACACCGCCAGGGTCCGGGTTCGATTCCCGTCTCGGCCATGTCTCGGCATTCCATCCAGGGTGTATTCTGCCTTAATGCCCATAGACGCCTGAGATAGACACAGACTCCCCGTGACCCGAGGGAAGATCGGATAAAGCGCTAGAAGATGAATGAATGAATAATAAGGAGCTAGGCAAAACAAACAAAAGGGCAAGGCAGTTCAGGGTCATAAGGCAGACAAACAAGGCAACAAAGGCAGAACAAAACATAAACCAAAACAGTCCAAAAATACAAAACCAAACATAATATCCAAAGGACAGAAACAGGACTCCAGGGAACAGGAAGCAAGGCAGGACAGGCAGAGTGGCAAGCTCAGGTGCTGGTGCTGGTGAGATAATCCGGACAGGAGTTAATGTCTCTGAGCTCCTTAAATAGTGAGTCAGGCGGGAAGATGTCCGCCAAACCGGAAGTACTGACAGTTTGACACGACGAGCTTCTGTAGTTCTCCGCCTCCAGCCCCGCATTACACTTAGGGAAAAAACAAATATAACACGGCAGCGCTCTGACCAATCCGAAGAGAGGGGGCGGAGTTTCATCAGTCGTATGGAAACGGTTCAGGTTTGTAACTTCAGACGTACAACAATCCAAATCCCCGCAGTAACATTTATCCAAAGATTGTAAAGGAAGCAGGACGAATATCTAAATTTCGTCTAAACAAAAAATCGAACGAAGCGTTCGGTTTGATTGGGGGTGAGCGTATAGAGTTTGACACGGTTATATTGACCTCCTCTCGCTGCGACCTTGAGCTCATTCGTGTGCTGTTTAAAACCGGACGGCGATAATCTGCGATAATCCGACCTAAAAGTAACAGAAGCAGGAACTCGTTTTTCTGCATTGCGTGACGACAACATGTATATCTTATCTCAGCAATAATTCCATGAGAAGATTATCTGCCTCAGTAACATTATCTACACGCTGCAAAGGCTCCTGTTTCACGCGCGGAAAAAGAAAATAACGCGAAAATTTACGAAGACATTGACTGTAAACAAAGCAAATCTGGCAGCACGGTAAGATACGCTTTCATGAAACAAGAAAACGTACACTCGACAGTACAGTCCAACCCCCGTAAAAGTCGCAAATGTTTTTTTTTAGCAGAAACGAACAAATAATTGTTTGTTGAAACCGTAAACATCCTTCGGAATTTTTTTATGGCTTTTTTTATCGCGATATATATAATTTTATATGTAATATATATATATATATAATTTATCAGAAGTTTGAACGCTAATTCACCTGTATCTTAAATTTTCGCCGTAAAATTGTCGCCTTATTTTTTAGTGCATTTTTATTCAATTACTGTATTTACGCCATTTATACCGAAGAAAATGCGCTGGCATGAATGACGGTATACATCAGGGGGTAACATGAGGATTTTACATTCTCGCAGCATTACAATACAATACCGTATACGCCTTTACCCTTACAATACCGTATACGCCTTTACCCTTACAATACCGTATACGCCTTTACCCTTACAATACCGTATACGCCTTTACTGTTACAATACCGTATACGCCTTTACCAGTACGTTTGTTTATTAAGGGAAATGTAGTAGGTTTTTTTTGCGATTTTTATAGTTTGTATACACATTTTTTCCACATAGAAAATGTGCGTCATTTTTTTTCTCTAAATAAGCGTTGAAACGTAATTCACGCAGTTGATTTAGTGTAATTAACTAAAAAACGAATTATTTCTTTACACTTTCTGCGTGAAACGTTTTAATGCTACTAAACAAGAGAAATCCTGACAATTTTAGACATCGTTTTTTTTCCCCTGCAATTAAAATAAAAAAGCATTTAAGCTAAAAATCTAAATTCGTTTTTATTTCAACGGAAAACACACATTAATTACGACACATTAGTTACGCCTTTTCCTATAAATGTATTTTGTTATTAATAAACGTTGAACGATATTCGACTGAAATCAAACATTCCAGAACGACTTAATAACAATCCATCAGTACTTTTTCTATAAAGTAAAACACAAAAATCGAATCGGTTGTGTGTAAATGTGACTTAAAACCAGTTTTTTTCCGACTAAAACAAAGTCTTTGAAAAGACGCAAAGCTTTTAAATGATGTAAATGATGTTAAATCAGGTCAAATGACAAACCTTTGACCTTTACTCAGTAAGAAAAATAGATATTAAAACAGTCCCGGTAATTTTACACACTCGGGTCCTTTTCATGTAACTGTATTATGACGGAGTGCAGACTTTGACAGGAAGCGGCGCTCTTTTGCAGAAACGGCCGCGATATGAATGTCTCAAGGCGCGTCGTCGTTCAGCGCGACGACGTTATCAGGCGTCACTTCGACTGTCAACTCCTAACACACGGCATTCTTGGCTGTGAATGGAGGTGTAAATTGGGGCTGCGGCTCTGCGCACGACTCTGTAAACACTGAAAGTGGTGAAAAGGCATTCATTTATTTAGCTTCTATTCAGCAGAGGTCCTTTACATAGAAACAGCATGTCATGGGCTCAGTGTGTGTGTGTGTGTGTGTGGGTGTGTGTGTGTGTGTTGGACAGAAAGAAAGCATGGTGATAAAGAGCGAGGCCTCATCAATTATCATATCATTATGTTGCCATGGCAACCTTGCTTTCATAAAACTTTGTAACCAATACACACACACACATGAACACACACTTTTTTCCACACATTGATGTGTTAGACTGCGCCCCCCCCCCCTTTTTTTCCTCTTTTTTTTCCTTTTTTCCTTTTTTTTTTGTTGGACCGTAATGAAGTTTACGTCGCTGACAAGAACATCCTCCGCAGACATTCCGTCCCTCCCGGACAGCGCGAGTCGTCCCCTCCTGTTTGTTAACAGCTGTGCGTGATGTCTCTCTGCTTCTCATTAATACTCGGAGCATGTCAATATTCTCCCAGGCTTTAAGGCATTTCTGCAACTCTGCCATCAGTCAAGGAGTTTTACAGCACAAGCCCAAAATGTTTATACGGGACATGGCTCACACACACACACACACACACACACACACACACGACCTGGAGAATTACACAAAAAAAACAGATGGTTTATTGTTTATCTCAGGCGTCTATGGGCATTAAGGCAGGATACACCCTGGATGGAATGCCAACCCATCACACACACACACACACACACACACACATTCATACACTAGGGACAATTTTCCAAGGTGCCAATCAACCTACCGTGCATGTTTTTGGACCGGGGAGGAAACCGGAGAACCCGGAGAAAAACCCCTGAGACACGGGGAGAACATGCAAACTCCACACACACATGGCCGAGACGGGAATCGAACCCGGATCCTGGCGGTGTGAGGCGAAGTGATAATCACTAAACCACCTTTCTCGGGGTAATCAATGTAATAATAGTAATAATAATAATAATAATCATCATCATCACTCATTACATTTATATAGCTCTTTTCTGGACACTCAAAGCGCTTTACATTATGAGAGGGGGATCTCCTCAGCCATAGTGCTCCAGAACTCCCACCACACACCAGCTTTTACTGGTGGAGAGGAGACAGAATGACGAATGACAGGGTAAGCGCCCCCTGCTGGCTCTCACAAACACCTCTACCCACAGCAACCTAGTATTCCCAGGTGGTCTCCCATCCAGGTACTAACCGGGACTCATCCCTGCTTAGCGTCAGTGGGAAACCAGTCCTCTGGATACAGGGTGATATGGCTACTGGCACGCAAACGTACGTAATTTAATTACAAAATAAAAAGCAATAATTCGTTACAGTTACTGAGAAAAATAACGTTATATAATATATAACGTTAGCTTCAGTAAGCGCCACCTAGTGGACAAATGAAGGTAATCAAACTTTAATAAAGTCGTCGAAAAGTTACACTACTTGTTACATTTTGAATAGGGTACTTAATTATATATATATATATATATAATATAATTATTAATATATATATATATATATTATATTTATTTTATTTATTTATTTATTTATTTATTTATGTGGCAGGTCCATATCTCTCTCCGAGCCCACATTCGGGATGTTTTCCACAAAATTCCATAAAAGAGCCGGTAGACGTTTTAGTTTTTTGTCTCTCCTTCAAGACGTGCAAACACTGGACGTTCACGTTGTAACGTTTGCGTTCTAAGCGAGGATATTGTGTTTCCGCATTTCCCCTGAAAACCCTGCGAGTGTCTGTCCGGCTGTCTCTGAGAAAAAAAACTCCACCTCGCCGCCACATCTGGTCTCGGTTTAAACTCGCCAGTGCCTCCCGAACCTCAGGAGCCCTGGGGCCTCGGCGCTGCGTAGGTCTGCACTGCCCTCTATTGGCGCGCCGTGGAAGTGGTGGTGGAATTTGTGTATGATTTTATTCCCTGTGCTCTCTCTTTCCTCAGACTCCCTTTGCACAAGTCCAACTCTGAGGATGGCTCAGGTGAGAAACACAAGTGCTTATTTTATTTTCTCTCTCTCTCTCTCTTTCTCTCTTTCTCGCACACTTGTTTAAACCAACTTTTCACTGATTGACAGAACTAGTTTTGGTCAATTCCCGTTTCGTATGACAGTCAGGGAAGGGCGGAGGCGGGCGATTTTTTTTTCCCCCTCTGAGGCATGTAATAACGTCCGACTGCAGCTGCGGCTCATGCCGTGCCAAGGAGTCATGTAATGCACTCTGTCAGAACCCCTATCCACTGACTTATGTATGGTTAAGGCTCACACATGAACATGATTAGCTCCTGCTGCTGTAACTAGAGAGAGAGAGAGAGAGAGAGAATGTGCCACACCTCCATTTCCGAGATGCATGAACGATTTTGCTTTTCTTTGAAAAACTACTAGTAAAATAAAAAAAAAACATTTTATTTTTAATTTTTACATTTTTTAAACGTATTGTAAGGAAGATCAGGATTATGGAGTTGAGTGTCGATATTATTTATGCTTTTATCAGTTTTTTATTTTACTAATCAATGATAAAATCTTTATGAAAACGTAGAAATGAATTCCCACAACACGACAACAATATTCTCTCTATTATAAGCAAAACTACACTTTATAAAATGTAATAGAATGTAAATAGAATGCGTTTGCCAGACAACCGTGAGATCTATATATATATTTTTTTATATATTTGCAAATGTGCATGTGTTTATTTATTTATTTATTAGCTCGGGCATATCAACAACAAATCAATAATCAACAAATTATCCAAAGTTAATTAGTATTGACTAGAATGAGGGGGGGGGGAGGAGGGGGGGGTTGCGTATACAGTGAATAGTTTTTATAAAATATGAGAAATTATCAATTAAAAATCAATTCTAGATAAATAGAGAGATAAATGAATGAATGAATAGATAGCTATACAATATAGACTTGTATTTTTAAATGTTTTAACTCTGTACATCCCACTGTTAATTTTTTAAATATATATAAATGCTGTTAGCGACCAGCAGGTGTCAGTATCGAGTTTAATGTCAAACTCGTACTATATTTACATGTCTTTACTGCTTTTCTTTGAACTCCTGTGAAGTAGTTTGCTGTGTAGTGATTTGCTGACTTGTATTCCTCTCTCTCTCTCTCTCTATCACTTTATAGGAAAATGGGATAGCAAAAAGAAGAACAAATCCTTCTGGCAAAACTTTCGCAAATCCCAGAAAGGGCTCACGAGGCAGAGCTCGAAAGGTAGTGGCGATTTTCTCCCCCCTTTTTTGCCTTCCTTTCTCCTCCTCCGTCAAGTCGTAACACTTGTGACTGCCTGCTAGGCGAGGACATCGGCTACGTGGCCAGCGAGATCACCATGAGCGACGAAGAGCGCATCCAGCTAATGATGATGGTCAAAGAGAAGATGATCACGGTGGAGGAGGCGCTGGCTCGGGTAAAGCCATTAAACCCCCCCCCAACAAACACACACACACACACACACAACCCGGGTGACATCATCGCCCGCGGCATCATCAGCTTTGCAAATGTTCGCTAACCACCGCCCCACCCGGACTAACAATTCTAACAGCTGTGCGCATGCTCACACACACGCGCACAAACTTTATCTCTTATTATTATTATTATTATTATTTCTTTTTTTTTCTTTTATTGATGTGTCTGAGAGCGAGAAACCACATCGTGTGTTTCCTCTCTCAACCAGATTCTTCGCCCAAAGCTTGTACTTGTCGGATACTCCTGTATGAAAGCGCATTAATACACATGCGAGGTGGTGTCGCATACGAACCGCCACCAGATGGCAGCACAGAGCGCCGCACGATCCTCGCTAAAATGTGAACGGCCGTTTTTCTCTGTAGGAATTGAGACCACGATCAGAGAGGCTGATTTATACTTCTGCATGGAGCGAACGCTGTAGCCTTCGCCGACGCCGTCGTGAGCGTTTATACTTCTGCGTCGCTCCGCAGTGACTAATCCCAAACACTAGTTGGCGCTGGTGAAGGTGTTTGAGTTTCGGTGTTTTGGGTTTCCGGCGCATTCCTGACTTCTAAAAATATGAGAATACGTTTCTATTTTCTCTTCCACGATCCTTCCACGTCCATGCTTTGTTTCTTTTTCTTCACGTCACGTTAAAAATGTCGGTACGCCGGAATACGTATGGCGCTACACCGTAAATACGCCGGCGAGGCGGCCAATCACAGACCTCGCGCTCTGCGTCGACGTAATGTCTAGTCACTTTTGTTTTGTTTTTTTTACGTAACGTAAACCTACGTCACGGCGTAAGTTACGGTGTAGGGTGGGCGTCGACGCGTAGGATACGCCGTAGCCTCCACGCAGAAGTAAAAACCAGCCTCAGCCAATCGATGTCATGTAGAAAAGAGATCATTTTATTTATATATATATATATATATATATATATATATATATATATATATATATATATGTGTGTGTGTGTATACGATTGTATATACGATTTTTTTCCGATTAATCGTGCAACACTAATTCCAACCGCTACAACGCTCCGAATATTTACACGTCATAAGTACGTTACCCTCTAATCACAATCACTCTGACAGCGTTTGACTTCGTGGGCGGAGTTAAAGTTGCTCCGCCTTAACAATGTTTCGTAGAATGTGTGTGTGTGTGTGTGAAGACATGCCTCAATTCGTTGTACTTTTAACTTTTAAAGTGTGTTTGGTTCGTTTAAAACGGGCATTTTGTGCCCGTATTTATACTATAAATTGGATTTTGGGATGTGTGTGTGGGTGTGTGTGTGTGGGCGGGTCCCTGTTCTCCTCTCTCTCTCTCTCTCTCTCTCTCTCTCTCTCTCTCTCTCTCTCTGACCTCTTGTTCTCCGTAGCTTAAGGAGTATGAGAGGAGCAGGCAGTTGAGCACCAGTTCAGACACTGCAGAGTGTGCTGATGGATCCGGTTCCACTGTTAACCTGCCCTCCACCTGTAACGTAAGTACCGCACACACTCGTGGGGAGCGTGTGTGTTTGTGCTTGTGTTTGTGAGACCCCGCCTCACATAGCGCGTGTATCTAACGGCAGTACACCCTTAATCCATACTGATACACATTTTTGTTAAAGGGGCGTGTCCTCGGCCATATTTAACAAACCCTGTGTCTTATCATGTTCGGAATAGCCGAGAAGTCCCGCCCCGTCCTGTTCCAGCCATCGCATTTCGTCCCTCTAATCACCCTACGTGCCAATCAGAGTACGAATAACGGCGTTGCTCTGAATCCCCATTTGAACTGATTCGACGGAAGCCCCGCCCCCTTTCCTCGATCTGCACTCTCTCTCTCCCTTGGTCTTATTATACATTCAAACATCTGCTTTCTTTCACAGCAAGGTTTTGCCCCAAGATAAGTGTAGAAACTATTTCAATAATTAATGATGCTTTTCTGATGGAATAATAGTTTTGTTTTGCTTGTTTTCTTTTTTACTATGCAATAATAAGATCTTTATTAACAGGTAAAAAAAAGCCTGAAACATGACATGACATATCAACATGACACTTCCTCGTACTCGGCTGCATCACTTGTGAAATGATGTATTTTATAACGTGCATAAAAACATTCAAAAGAGACGTTTTGCCATTAGATTTGCCGTTCGATTATATACAAACGACACATCATAAAATATAATCAGATATAATACATTTGTGTACAAAGAAATACTGTAAATTATATATATATATATATATATATATATATATATATATATATATATATAATTATTTATATACGTTTTATTTTGCCACAGGTGTATCATTGTTCTACACTTTTTTTCTCCCTAGAAACATCTATATTGCCAGGAATTCCATGTACATAGAATGGTGTTATATAAATATATAAATATGTACAATTATACAATAGATTTTTTTTTAACTCTATACCGCCCGCCGTTTTAGTGCTATAAATACTGTTAATGACCAGCAGGTGTCAGTATAGAGTTTAATGTCAAATGCTTCGAATAATTTCGGTGATTCGCAGCACGTAACAATAAGTAAATATAGTATAAAAATAATATATTTACACTTCATCTGAAGATCTGTACATGAATTGGTATTTTTCAGAAGATAAATCCATTATTTATCGCTTATTTATTTTCGTCGAGACATCGATATTTATCTACTTCCTGTTGTGTTGCACGATATACCGGTAATCGAAAGGTATCACGATACCCTGCTTTTTATTAATGATGCGATTCTTCATTTTATTAGTACCGGTACTTGAAAAAAAACGATGGTTGTAGTACCCATGTGTTGGACTATAGGGGGCGCATTGTGTTCTAGTAAAAAATCAAATAAAAAAGCACTTACATGAACCTTTGGCCATGAAAATTGAAGCTTTCTGCCGTAATGGAAGGATGTAATTTCTTACATATGCACTGGACGTAGGTTATACGTATGACGCATTATTTGGCCCTTGCTTGCTGATCTCAGCTCTGCAGGTTTGCGGGGGTTGGGACGTATTAATAAAAACATTTGGGCAAGGTCTGTCGTGCATTACGCTTATCCTCGAGTCAGTTTGGCATGGTGGGTTGTGTTTGTGTTGGCTTGGTGTATTTGGCTTGTCGTTAACAGTTACCGCTTCGTCAGACTTCACGTTCATGATAAAACTCTAGTGTGTGGGTGGGTTTGTGTTTTGTCTGCCAGTATGATGAATTCACCTCCTAGCCAGACAATTAGCGTGTCAGAGAAAAGCATTTCCATATTCACAGGTCCCCATTTTGCCTGAAACCTGAAAATCAGTGTTAAATTTTTGTGTTTGGACAACTCAGTTTAAATCAGGCACTGCATTATGGCATTATAACATTATGTATGAGCCCTGAATGTCACCGATCGTCTCTTCCTTATGGCAAAAATGGGCATTTCCTGGCACACAAAACCATTTTCCCCATTCACTGCTTGGACATCCCGCATGATTCTGGGACGATGTCCCAGTCGATTTTTGAGGCCGTTAGTGAAGTCAGGTCCTGGCCTGGGTGGGGATTCCAGTTCATCCCAAAGTTGTTCAATAGTGTTAGGGCAGGAGATCTTATAACCCATGTGAAGCATGAGGTATTGTCATGCTGGACCAGGTTTCCAAGGAATGAATAAGGGAGACCATTTCCTGCGACTGCATCTAAAAATATATTAGCAGTAATTAAATTAAAGAACAGAATTCCCTGGAATACCGTAAGTGGGGGGGGATTACATCCGGCCCTTTGGTCCTTTTATTCCAGCCCGCCGAAAGATCGGTACGGAATTGTCCAAATCATATCATCATAATGACTGCATTCATTTGTCCTGTAATTGCCTGATGTTCCACCAGGTGGCGCATTAGACACGGTGATACATTGAGTATTAGCATTAATACCTTTTATATGTTTATGTTTGCTATGTATTGTGTTTTTTTGGCCCCTGAGCCCAAAAGTTAGTAAGTCCTACTTAGCAATTGTGTTTCTTCTGGAAAAAAACGTCTACGTTAAAAAAACAAACAAACATGCATTTACAATCACACGATGTTTACTTTCAAATATCCCGGCCATTTAAACGCTAATGGGTTGGACATTTTAACGGTTACCGCGGCTGTGAAAGAGCCCTGTGAGGCGCGGGAATCTCGCTGACCCCAGATCAGCTCGCCTGGCTTAGCCCATACAGACGCCGCACTGTGTTTTAGAGCCCGTGTGCTTGACTGACACAGACACGGGTACACACGGCGATCCCACAGACACTGCACTGTACGTGTCCGGCAGTTATCCGATCTCAGGACAGCCTTCCCTGTTCTCCTGACCCACATTCCCCGCCAAGGATACGCAGTGATCGCATTGGTCTCCCCTTTCCCCCCCTCTCCCCCCGCCCCCTTTTCTTTTTTTTTTCAAATCCGTCTTTTTTACTCACTTTCAGAAATGCATGAAACTGGTGTGTGTGTGTGTGTGTGTGTGTGTTATCGTTCATGTCGGTTTGAGGATTCTCCAGCGTGTGTACGCAGACAAGGACGGCGACTTGGGATATGATGAAACTCCTGGTAAGACAGGGGGAAATTAATAGCAGCTCCTTTTCTCTCTTTCGGGATTTTATCCGTTCTGTTCTTTCTTTCTTTCTTTTTTTTTCCATCCCTCTGTAAAAAAACTCTGATGTGCGGCTTCGGAAAGCACGTCGCGTATTTCCGGCATGCACATGGTATTTAGACCAGGAGCTTTCCGATACCATGCATTATAGATAGAATCACCATGTGTGTGGAGATGCAATCCGCCCCCCACACACACACACACACACACACACACATTTTTCCTATATATCTTGGTGAAAATTGTAAAGCGAGCGATACTAGTCTAGTGTTGCACGATGTACCGGTATCGAGAAAGGTATCGCGATACCCTGCTTTTAAAAATGATACGTTTTTTCATTTTATTGGTAGAAATAATGGAAGATTATGGTGTCTGTAATTACGAGTGTCGGACTACAGGGGGCAAAGTGTGTGTTTAGGGTTTTTTTTTCCACTCTTGGATGCACTCTGATTGTATTTATTTATGTTGCCATGGTATCGATTTGTGTGGGGCACGGTGGCTTAGTGGTTAGCATGTTCGCCTCACACCGCCATGGTCCGGGTTCGATTCCCGTCTCGGCCATGTGTGTGTGGAGTTTTTGTGCATGTTCTCCCCTGTGTCTCAGGGGGTTTTTTTTTTCTCCGGGTTCTCCGGTTTCCTCCCCCGGTCCAAAAACATGCACGGTAGGTTGATTGGCACCTTGGAAAAATTGTCCCTAGTGTATGAGTGTGTGTGTGTGTGTCCTGCGATGGGTTGGCATTCCATCCAGGGTGTATCCTGCCTTAATGCCCATAGACGCCTGAGATAGGCACAGACTCCCCGTGACCCGAGGGAAGATCGGATATAGCGCTAGAAGATGAATGAATGGTATCGATTCGATATCGGTATCGCGATATTTAATCCCGCATTGTATCATTGTTTATTGTGTGCACGAGTGCCCTATTAAGCTTTCGGTTTTCTTGGATTGTGTGTGTGTGTGTGTGTGTGAGGAAAAGATGGAAAGATACTGCGGTCTGTGGTCCGTTTGGGTAGAGGGGAGTATTGAGATGTCATTGTGGTCAGGTAGCTAAGAGTCTGTTATTAAGTGAATAAGGGTTTGGTCGCTGTTTCGACGAAAACATTATGTTCTGTTATATTTATTTATTTATATATTTTTTTAATACAAAATTTCATGGTAAGTGTTTTGGAACATTCTGTCCTGCCGAAGTTTTCATCTATTTTTTTTTTTGCCTCTCTAAGCCGCTCCTACCGCAGACGCCTTTGTAACACCGATTTCATAACGCCCAATCACGCCGTCGCGCTTCCGTAACTAACGGCAACCGTCCATCTTAAGCAACCCGGCCATCCCATTGTACCACCTTAACAATTTTTTTTGAACAATGTACACGTGGCCGTGGCGTTAACGAGGAGGAGAAATAAAAGTGCCTTTCTCTCGCCGCAGTCTCGCGAACAGTCCGACGATGAGCAGGAGGACTCGATGAAATTTAAGAGACTTCACAAACTGGTCAACTCCACCCGGCGTGTCCGCAAGAAGCTCATCAAAGTGGATGATGGGAAAAGGCAGGGATCGGAAGGTACGCCGTCTATATATAATAACGTATATAATAACGTGTATATATATATATATATATATATATATATATATAACGTATATAATCCCGATATATAATCCTGGCGTTACGGACCCTAATGCGATGTTTTCCCTGTAGACTCTCTGAGCTTGGACGTGTCCCTCGGGTGCGAGGACACCAGCGCCCTTTACGCGGGCGTCAATAAGAAAGGCACCCGCTGCACGGTGGACTCGTCGCTGTCGTCTCTGACCCAGGACCAGCTCTCGGTGGAAGGAGACAGGGACAGCTTAAGTACGTCTCCGTCCTCCAGGAGCTTGGAAGCTTGGAACTCGGCGCACAGGCTGGTCAAGCCTTCCGCTAGCCCGCACGGCCTGGTCCGGCCGCTCGCCGGCGCCAACGCAGAGGACGAACCCGAAAGCAGGAAGACGCCTCTGTCTCACGGGGTAAGTATGGACACGGTGTACACACACTACAGCCTCGTGCGGCCTTGTCCTCAACCGCGGCGCATGCTGGTGCCCGTGGAGTGCACCAGGCGCCCCCCGATCTCGACCTGGCAGCGGAGCAAGCCCGATCCCAATTACGCCTATTCCACCAAGCACTTACTGTACCAGCGCCAAAAACCCTCCGGCTCCCCACCGCCGACGCTGCCGTCCTCGCCCCGGGTGCGCGAGCTAGGCAGGGACAAAGGGAAGGGCGGTGTGGGTATAGTGGGAACTTGGCTGTGCCCTCCCAAGCGCCTCCGGGGAAGGACGGCCGTCAGCGAGCTGAACATTACCTACGTGGTCGAGCGCAGCCTGTACAACCACTTGAGCCGGAAAGCCGAAAGGCTCCACCTGCTGGAGGACGAGAGAGACGCAGAGCGGAAATGGGTGTCCAGCGTGGACCGCTGCACCCGGCGCGTCCTCCTGCGCATTCAACAGAAGTCTGTGAGTGAGGAACCGGGGGGCCCATGGACCCCTGGAGCACGCCACTGACAGGCTACTGGATGGAACTGCAAGGGTGCGATAGTTTTAATGGTTAACAAATAAAGCGCTAGATTGTCCTAATACTGACCGACTCGTTACGCCGGACGAAACATAGTCAACTTTAGACAACAGCAATATGCTGTGAAAGGTCAGGAAGCTGATAGACTGGCATGGAGACCCGCTCTCATCTAAAATTTATTATATGCCTAAAGGGCTAGGGGCCTTGCTCAAGGGCCCAATTGTCTGACTTGATATCCAACAATTTAGCAAACAGTTTTAAAGCAGTTTTAGGGCTCAAAAATCACATCTTTTATCTGATCCCATTTACATTTTGGATTCCATTTATTACATTCCACAAGGGCTTAGGGGCCATGCCCAAGGGCCCAATTGTCTGATTTGATATCCAACAATTTAACCACTGAGAAACCAGTTTTAAGGTGGTTTGAAGGCTAAAAAAAAATCAGTTATTTTATTTGATTCCGTTTACAATTTTCATTCAGTTTATTACATGCACAAAGGCTAGGGGCCTTGCTCAAGGGCCCAGTTATCCGACTTGATATCCAACAATTTAACCAACTACAATCATTTTTAGAGCTGTTTAAAAGGCTCAAAAATCAGTTCTTTTATCGGATTAATTCAATTTATTACATGTGCAAAGTCTAGGGGCCTTGCTCAAGGGCCCAGTTGTCAGAATTGTGACTTGAAATCCAAAAGTTTTAGGGTAGTTTTAGGGCTCAAAAATCAGATCTTTTATTTGATTCCGTTTACATTTCTGATTCCATTTATTACATGCCACAAGGGCTAGGGGCCTTTTTCAAGGGCCCAATTGTCTGACTTTAAATCCTACAATTTAAGCACCGATCAACCAGTTTTACGGTGGTTTTAAGAATCAGATATTTTATCTGGTTCTGTGTACATTTTGGATTTCATTTATTACATGCCTCAGGGGCTAGGGGCCTTGCTCAAGGGCCCAATTGTCTGACTTGAAATCCAACCATTTAAGGACCGAGCAACTTTTTTTAGGGCGCTTTTAGGGCTCAAAAATCAATTCTTGTATCTGATTTCCGTTTACATTCGTCCAAAATGTCTCTTTATTAACGTCTAATTAGCGATCGCATTCCCAGGTGTTTCCTAACGTTCCCCGTTAACGCGTGTGGTTCGGCGGTGCATCGTTCGCTGCAGTCCATCCTGTAGCCTGGCAGTGTTCGGCTCCTCTCGCGTCGTTCCCAGTGAGCATGAATCGCAAACGTGATCGTCTTTTTTTTTTTTTTTTCTTCCCCTCCACCACCCTCAGACTCTCGAACGCCATCCTCCCTTCGGCACGGGTTTCCATTTGGTATTTGGTTATTGTGATTTGAATATGCATTTTGTTTTTGTTTGTTTGTTTTTGTTTGTTTTTTTTCCCCCCTCTCCCAGAATGCTTTTTGGAAAACCGGAACGAGTTT
This sequence comes from Kryptopterus vitreolus, assembly GCA_030449085.1. Lineage (NCBI taxonomy): Eukaryota > Metazoa > Chordata > Actinopteri > Siluriformes > Siluridae > Kryptopterus > Kryptopterus vitreolus. The sequence goes on from JACRUU010000025.1 coordinate 2,325,394, forward strand.
ATTTATTTGAAATGTCACTTCTGTCCTGTGGTCCCTCATTGCCATGAATATGAGCATGAGCGTCTCTTGTGGTTTTTGGACGGTCAATCGGATCGGATTCGGCCCCCACATTCACTTGGATCTTGACCTCATGTGTTTGGTCCTTACAGCGGACGTGCAGCTTCGGGGGATTCGATCTTTCCAACCGGTCGCTTCATGTGGTCAATTCTGAACCTCACGTGAGTACAAACACACACACACACACACACACACACACACAGAGAAAATGCTGACCATGTAACAAAAAATAATAAACTTTGTGTTATAAAGGAGCAGGAGGCTCTATACAGGGACGTGATCAAGTCTCCGAGCAGCTCTCGCATCTCTCTGGGAAGGAAAGTCAAGTCGGTGAAGGAAACGATGAGAAAACGCATATCCAAGAAATACAGCACTTCCGTCTCTGAACAGGTACACCACACACACACACACACACACACACACATCGGTCTATATCTCGTTAGACCCCTAACGATCAAATGGATCGCTATCCGATTAATGAATTAAGTTGGAATTAAAATGGCTAAAACAAAGAAAAACACTTGTTTATGAAAATTTAAAGAAGAAAAAAAGAATCGAGTATTTAAATTACATTTGGAGAAATAATAATCAGTATCCACCACTAGAGGCCGCCGTCGTACTGTATTTTCCCTTGCGAGAAAATTCGGCGCGTCCCGTCAACACTCGGACTGTATTTCAAAAACGGTTACATCCATAGTGAATATAAAAAGACGGTTCAAATAATCA
>JACRUU010000025.1:2331176-2338676 GCA_030449085.1 Kryptopterus vitreolus
GTGATTTGTGTACAAGTTGCATTTGTAAAGCAGATTTGTGTGTTTGGTTGTTTTTTCTACACTGCAAAAACGGAAGTCTAATTAAGGCAAATAAAACGTTTGTTTCTAGAAAAATACGTCTTGTTTTTTTGTTTTTTTTTTTACAAAAATTCCAAAATCGCATTACGACTATAAATTTCTTACTTAAAGTATTAAGATATTGTACTTTGCTCCGTCTAGGCAAAGTAAGTGTGTTAACTCCTTATGAGTAAAACTGATTTTAATACTAATTTTAATTGCTAATATCTCATTTTAATAAAGCATTTTGAGAAACAATGACTTTAATACTCATTTTAAAGCTAATAACTCATTTTAATAAATCCTTTGAGCAAAACTGATTTTAATACTAATTTTAAAGCTACTATCTCATTTTAATAAAGCATTTTGAGTAAAATAGTTTTTAATACTAATTTTAAAGCTAATAACTCCTTTTAATAGATCCTTAGGAGTAAAACTGATTATAATACTCATTTTAATAGGGCGGTGATGGTCCTATGGTTAATCTGAACACCCAGGTCGGCGGTTCGAAACACCAACACCACCACGGCTCTCGAGCCGAAGCTTTACATGAAACCCTGTTTGTTCCAGGGGGCGCCGTACGATGGCTTGATCCTGTGCTCTGACCCCCAACTTCCTGGCTTATATGCATAAAGGAGGGGGGGGTGTGGCTCAGTGGTTTAAGGCGTGAGCTTGAGCTACTGATCGGAAGATCGGGGGTTCGAGGCCCAGTATTGCCAAGCTTGAGCAAGGCCCTTAAGCCTCTGTGCTCCAGGCAGAATCATGGCTGACCTTGCGCTCTGACGCCAGCTACCAAACAAGCTAGGATATACGAAGTGGTTAGCACGTTCGCCTCACACCGCCAGGGTCCGGGTTCGATTCCCGTCTCGGCCATGTGTGTGTGGAGTTTGCATGTTCTCCCCGTGCCTCCGGGGGTTTTTCTCCGGGTTCTCCGGTTTCCTCCCTGGTCCAAAAACATGCACGGTAGGTTGATTGGCACCTTGGAAAATTGTCCCTAGTGTATGAATGTGTGTGAATGTGTGTGTGTGTGTCCTGCGATGGGTTGGCATTCCATCCAGGGTGTATCCTGCCTTAATACCCATAGACGCCTGAGATAGGCACAGGCTCCCCGTGACCCGAGGGAAGATCGGATAAAGCGCTAGAAGATGAATGAATGAATGCATGAATATCACTGTGCTGTGTGACCATTTTCACCATCAAATCTTGTCCCCCGCCCCGCACTTGTTTGCGTCGGGTCCCGATGGAGTACCGCCCTCTAGATCGCAGGCTCAAATCCTACCTTCACCACCAAGCTGCCCCCTAGTGGTTAAAAAAATCGAAAATGTGCTTTTTTTTTCTTTTCTTTTTCAATTTATTATTGACTAGATATTAATGCTAGTTTTTGCAGTTTTACCCCATTGGCTTGATTTGCATACATTTTAATTGGTGAATTTAGCTAGATTCAAGAAGGGCATTGACATTTTTTTATGCAGTGTAGGTTTGTTGTGTGTTGTGTGTTACTGCTTTACTGAAGCCCCTTTAAATGTATATTAAAAAAACAACAAAAACAAACAAAAACAGACTGTACATACTGGAGCAAAAAAGACATTACATGAGTTCGAATCCTTTCCTTTTCCTTTCTATAACACTCTTGTGACACTGAACTTTTACTCTGTGACACTTGGAATAAACTCATGCTGCATCAACACTGCTGCATCGGTCTCGTCCCGGGGCCTGTTTTTGGTCTTTCTTTTTATAAACAACATTCCTATTAAAATGTAGATTTTCTGTTTTTATTAGCACTTTATTATTATTATTATTATTATTATTATTATTATTATTATTTTATTCTTTTTTTTTATTTCCGGTTTTATTAGCACCAATAAAACACCGCCGAACACTTTTTTTTTTTTAATTTTCTTTTCATTTATTTATTATTATTTTTTATTTCTGTTTTTATTTATTTTTTATTTTTTCTCTTTTATTTCCAGTTTTAATTAGCACTTTTTTTTTTCTTCTTTTTTTCTCTTTCATTTCCAGTTTTATTAGCACTTTTTTTTCTTCTTTTTTTCTCTTTTATTTCCATTAATATTAGCATTTTTTTTTTTTTTTTTTTTTTTTCCAGTTTTATTAGCACACTTTTTTTTATTTCCGGTTTTATTAGCACTAGCGCCGCTGATTACTCGTTCGTGTCGCTTCGGATATCCTTCACCTCTGTTGCATGAATTTCTTCAGGCATTCCATGTGAATGATTCCTGTGATGAAACGCTTGTCCCTGTTTTAAACTCTACACATTTTCCACACAACAAACACACACACACACACACACACACACTTCATTATAATGATCTCATTTTTCTTTTCATCCAGTTTTAAAAGAAACCTTTTTTTTTTTTCCTGGCTGCGTTTAGCATTTCGGTATTTACCGATCATTTTTGAAACGATGTCTCTAATACAGGGTCGTCCAAAAAACATGTTTCCCTCTTCCATGGGATTGCCTTTTATTTTTTATTTATTTATTTATTTATTTATTTATTTATTTATTTATTTAATATATTATTAATATATCATATTTCTTTAATTCCCTTCCTTTTCTCTTCCAAAGTAAAATCTAGTCTGCAGGAAAAGAACATGTAAAATTACCTGGTTCCATATGAGTGGTAACATCTTTTTCGGACTACCCTGTAGATCAGGATTAACTCCGGTATGTTTCCGGATTGTTTACAGGGGGTTGTTTGGATTACAAATATGCACTTTCAGAAAGTCTTGTGGAAAAGTTAGACATGGAAAAGCCTGTAATCTGCACCTATGTGAGGGGACCAATAAAGTCCTTGTAAGTAATGAAAGGGCCATTGAATGTTACACAGTGTTTAAAAGCCACAGGGGCGCTGCCACAACACTCCCCTAATACACTATATGGCCAAATGTGTCGGGACCATCACACCTAGAATGCGTAATCTAAATGCTGCGGCAATAAAATTTCCCCAAAGTAGAAATCTTTTCTGCATTATAATCCCACTTATGCCCAAAGTAAGGTCCGACGAGGTTCACCAAGTTCGCTCTGGAAGAACCCGAGGGTTCTCCAGGTCACGGAGCGGTACCCCAGTGACAAACTTCCGACTACGCACTTATAGAATAGAACAGCCTTTATTTATCACATAAACATTACAGCACAGTGAAATTCTTTTCTTCGCATATCCCAGCTTGACGTTGTTAGCTGGTGGTCAGAGCGCAGGGTCATCCATGATACAACGCCCCTTGGAGCACAGAGGGTTAAGGGTCTCGCTCAAGAACCCAAGGGCGGCAGCTTGGCCATACCGGGGCTCGAACCCGGATCTTCCGATCAGCATCCCAGAGCCTTAGACCACTGAGATACACCCTTCCCTATTATTTCTCACTGATCTATCTAATAGAAAGTATAAATCTAGTAGAAAGGCTTCTCAAAAGAGTCGATGAGGTTCAGAGTTTGGGGCTTCGGTCATTCGCAGCTTTTTCCTTAGAACTAATAATTGTTTGCTGAAACCGCGAATATCCTCCGTGGCGGTAAAAAAGAATTCCGGGGGTATAACGAGCAACTCAAGGTGTGACATGTCCACATACTTTTGGCAATACAGTGTATGGAGGTATCAGGGAGTTGGGAGTCCAGTGGTTAAGGAAATTGGGATCTGGACCAGGAAGGTCGCTGGTTCAAATCACAGCACCACTAGTGGACCTTTGAGCAAGGGCCCTTAACAATCAACTGCTCCGTTGTAAGTCACTCTGGACATTTGATGGACAGGCTAAAAGGGTTAAAGATAGTAAAAGAATAAAGGTCGGTATAATAACGTAGCTATGAGGAATACGTTTCTAATAACTACGTGCACATTATGTACAATAAACGTTTGAAACCGAAGCTCGTGTGTTGCAGGGAAGCCTCGTAAATCGTCTCGCTCGAGTCGCCGCTCTTCCGGCTTTGAATCCGGTCGAGTCCAGGGTCTGGATTTCGCCACGCTTCCCATCACCCGCTCCACCGAGGAACTGCAGCGGCAGCACAAGAAAGAACGCAAGTTCCCCAAGCACTTTCTTCCCCGTCCTATCAAGGGCTTCAGTCTGCGTTCACTGGGCCTGAGGAAGGGTCTCCGATCGGGACCAAGGCATCAAATGCCAGCAAGTCGTAGCTGTGAGGAGCTTGACGGGACTTCGGATGCTCCGGGACGCTGGAAACGGTCGCACTCTGTGGGGGACATACAGTGGCAGCGTGCCTTCGATCAGAGAAAAGACGACCGTAATGGTGGTGAAAGGCAAAAAGAGGGAAACGCTGCAATTCTCCAGTCCAGCTCTCAGAACAGTAATGATTCCCGGTTAGACCCAAAAGCAAGCCAGGACCAAGTTGAGAAGCCTGCAGTACCCACTCAGTTGGCTCTAAAACCTTCGAGCCATGCTCCAGATAAACCGCCTGGCTCTACCCCAACCAGCCCAGCTCCCCGCACTCACCCCAAAAAGCCCCCTGTGCCGCCTCCTGTTCCTGCCAAAAAGTCCAAAGAGCGCCTGGTAAATGGGTTGCGACACCCATCTTTGGTGCTTTCAAGCTCTAGTCCAGGCACGCCAACCCTGTCCCCCAAACCCATAAGCAGTCCTACGAGTCCTTCTGAAACAATTCCTTCAACTTCAGTGTCTCCAGACGATACAGAGAAACCACCACCCTGGCTCTCAGACCTGCCCGAGTCTGCCTGCCCGCAGATTCAGGGAGTCAAGGTAGCCCTTGGAAGGAAGATCTCTCATGCTAAAATGACGGATTTGGTGACACTTGTGGAGGAAAGGCTGGGCTCAGAGGGCATCGATCTCATGGCGGAGCCTTACTCTGATAAGGTAAGAGAACTCGGTTCCGAACAGCACCATTGATTACAGCAGAACCGGGCTCAGAACCGGGTAACATGGCCTTGTGAGTCCTCTTGGACTAATTCCGTCTATTAGAAGTTCTGTAGTTCTGGCATTTCTAAAAGTGCAAGAAAGTACAAGAAAAACCTGGCAGAAGGTCACAGTGAGTAACATTGTGTTTCGACAGCTCAATTTGAGGAAGTCGTCTTTAAGGAACGTCCTTGGACAAATCTGGTGACTTGGATCATCTCAGCTACGACTAAACCTTAACCGGATCTTAAGCCCCAATAGCATCGGGCTATTCGTTTTCTCCGTCTTTATTCGATGGTGCACAAGGCCATGGTTTTATTTCATTTTCCACCCATTAACCAAAAAAAGGGGAGCTAGTCATGGGGAACGTCGTCATTGTTTTCGCTATTGGACTTTGGATCCGAAGGTTCACCAACGTCGAGTTGGGCCCGTGAGCAAGTCCGTTAACCCTATAGCAAGTTGCCCTGGATATGGGCGTCCGCCAAAAGTAACACCAGATGACCATTAATAATTGCCGGATACCTCCTGTGAGACCTGCCGCTCTTTTGATAGTGTTTAAAACCTCCGTTTGATATAGACATAACAAGCACATATGCTGTACTTTTACAAGTCTTTAGTGCCATGCCAGCAATAGCTCGGAGTTGGACCCATGGTCCCACACCACACACACACACACCACGGCCAACAGGGGGTGTTGGAGGGGGAAGGGGAGGGGGAGGTTGGAATCTGGGTGGAAAGAACATAACTGTGGATTTGGTCTGTGTATAATTTTTGCTGCTTAGTTTATTGGAGTGGGTGGGCTGGGTATGCATTCATAAACACCAGTCATGCTGGTTTCGGATCGTATATATTTATTTTACTGGTCGAGAAAAGACCAGTAACACATCCAAACCACACCGCCCCAAGCACATGAGGGTGAAAGGGAGCTCTCTGTCGGATTAAAGGCAATATCGGCCGCTCTTTTAGTCGATGCTCAGACATAATATCGGACTGCATTGTATCGCACGTGACTCGTCTTAACGTTAAAGCCGACGCTATTAATCCGATCGCATAACGATATGCGATGTGGTATGGTGGTAGCCCAGTGGTTGGCCTCTGGACCAGAAGATCGCGGGTTCAAACCCCACCACCACCGAGCTACCACTATTGGGCCCTTGAGCAAGGTCCTTAACCCTCAATTGCTGTAAATGTAACGAGCATGCGGTAATGCTTGGTAAAGATGCGTCCTGTAGTACATCTGTTTGGCGACCTCCATTATTCCTTTGCCAAAAAAAAAAAACTCGGCACGGTTTCGCGGCGTTCCAATGGATGGAAATGATCTCAGAGACATAAAACAAACAAAAACAAACAAACAAACAAATGATTGTAGCTAATATCTTTTGCTAATATCTCTTACATTTCCTCTACAGCACGGCCGCTGTGGCATTCCTCAGCTCTTGGTGCAGAGATACTCGGAGGATTTCCAGCAGCCGCTGAAAGACGTGGCGTCCACTTTGGACCAGATTCGAGTTAAGCGTCTGCGCAAGGAGCACCGCATGGCTGTCAGTAACGTATTCTGTAATTCACTAAAATAAACAAACAAACAAACAAACAAATAAACATTTCGAAAAGAACATTCGGCAGGTCTTACAGAACCTAAATGAGGTGTTTTTTTTTTTCAAACACAAAATGTTATTAGGTTGGTGGGTGAAATAACAATTATGTTCATAACTAGAGACCGGTAGCGAGATTGGATCTTCAAAGCCAGTAAGCGATTAATCAATCAAAGAGCCTTTATTTGTCACAGAAACATTACAGCACAGTGGAATTGTTTCTTCGCATATCCCATCTTGCTTTGGTAGCTGGGGTTAGCCATGATACGGCGCCCCCTAGAGCACAGAGGGTTAAGGGCCTTGCTCAAGAACCCAAGGAGGGTGGCAGCATGGCGATACAGGGACTCGAACCCCCGCCCTTCCGATCCATAGCCCGAAGTAGCCACTGTGCTGAAGGTGCCCTTGCACTGGGCCCACCTTAAACCAGAACCTAAAACAACAACACGTATATTATCATGTAAAATAGTATTGAACTTTATGTCAAACATAAATAAATAAATAATAATTATATATATATATAATAAATAAATAAAATAAATAATGATTATATATAATAAATAAATAAATAATTATATATATATATATATATATATATATATATATATATATATAATTGATGGATAATCAAGCACACGGTCACCACGATGGGTTAAAAGCAACAGCCTGTGGATCCAGTGATTCGCCTCTAGAGGTCGCTCTAGTAATCACAGCGAGTGGATTTTGCGAGTTAAATAATAAATAAATAAAAAAAACCGCACCCAAAGATCAAAGAAAATGACATCATTGGACAGCTTTTTATGCGAATAAAAGTTAACCGCTAGGTGCACCAATACGGTACGTAGCTTGGTATTAATGGTCAATTTTGGTTAGCGGGAAGAAAATCAAAATCTACAATTTTGGTTGCGTAATAAAATTGACAAGAAGAAGGAAAAATTGTTATACCTCAAATGCAAATTTTTAATACTTAGCCACTTAGCGGCTAACG
>JACRUU010000025.1:2343676-2361176 GCA_030449085.1 Kryptopterus vitreolus
GAGCCTGAGCCCGCTGCCGTTGTTCTCACACACTCTAAAGCGTGACTCATCTTTTTCCACATCTCTCTTATTCCGGTCCGATTGCTTCATCGTTTTGAAACGCTCGGCTTTGTAACAGCGTGTCAACGAGATCTTTCATCGCACCGGAACGTTCTTTATGTATCCCTGTGGATTATAAGGGCGGAGTGCGTTAAGGGCCTTGCTCAAGGGCCCAACAGCGGCAGCTTGGTGGTGGAATTCCCAAACACGTATTTTGCGATGCTCCACTTTGTGTGTGATGGACTTCAAGGCTGGAGGGAAATCCCGGGTTTTATATGGATGTGTAAAACGTCTGGATCAGGATCTTCGTTCTTCACCTGCAGTCCCTCAGGTCATCTCGGCTTTCAGCAACACGCCCACTTCCAGGTCGTAAAACGTATCACACCCCTCCAACTCCTCCGTGTTTCCGGATCTGCTCCGTGTCAAGTCCCGATCCGCTCTTTAATAAATTCTCGAATGCTCAGGCTTTATAACGTGGATTACTTCTCTGCGTGAGCCGAATTATTGGCACCCCTATTTGCTTATGTCTTCGAAATTAAAGCTTGTTTCGGAAACACACCCGTTTTGCTACCATTTACACCAATCAATAGCATATATGAATAGCATTCCTTTTGAAACACTGACTACGGACTCGCTGTGTCATCAAATGAAAAAGCCTCGATATTATATTTGGCTTTACAGCGTGTTAATTTGTTCGTGGCGAAGAGTTTTATAGCACATGTTTTGACTCTATTTGAGGTTATCACTTTTCACTCACTACAGATTGCGTGTGCGCTCGGAGGGAGATAAAGTATAAGCAATATACAGCAATATAAGTCTATCAGGGAGTCTTACCGGACATATGTTCTTTAAAGAGCACTTCAGAAACAAGTACGCAAGGGTGTAAGGACCATTTAAGGGTCATTTGAACCCGAATTAGAGCTCCAAAGTCGGCTAAAATGGCACATCCTCGAAAGAAAGAGCGTGCACCTTCAGTGGCATGCAAATGTGATTGGGCTTCCATTTGCGTCTGGATAATTCATAAAAACGCTGATTTCCGGGATGAGAATCGCACGTTTCTTTGATTTCGCACCGTTAAAACTTTGTTAAAATGTAACGTATATTTACGCGCTTAAAACGGCTTTGATTGAGAATTCATTCTCGAACAATTCCTTTTTTTACAAAAACAGTCACACACAAAAAAAGTTGCATGAGGACCTGGAGATTTTGACCTCTCACTACGTTCAATGCGGAGGAAGCAGAGGAAGTCGATGCGCCGCGATAGTTTATCTCCATACTGACAGGCTTTTGTCATTACTAAAGCCTTTTGCTTTTCTGTCCGTCTCACAGACCCACCGTCTCCGTACGTGGTTTTATTACTTCTTCTCAGAGGATTTCTCTTCTTAATTGTCCTCACCAAGCCACATCAAGGCTTTTACAGACGTAGTAAACAAATCTGAGGTTTTCGTTTTGGCGATGTGAGATTAAACAACGAGCCCCGGAGGTTTTACACAAGTACAGTGCTCGCAAAGCAAAGGCTTCTTACACAGTGACTATCACGCTTTGATTAATTCCAGAGGAGATCAAGTCCAACCCTTTCTTTCTAAATCCTCGGTTTGAGAACAAAAACGCACATGGCGGCTCTAATAGAGGAAAAATGAACTTATTAGAGGAAAATATTAGCGGACATTACGCAGGACTTCAAAAGCATTAAACAATGTCACCACCAGGGGGCAGCACGGTGGTGGTGGTGGCGTCTGTGGCATTCTTGCGCCGCAAACGCCCAACCCCCCCAAAAAAAGACGGGGTTTTTTTGGGCCACTACACGCTTTGTAATTAGGCCTGTAATTCGGTTCAAATGTTTAATCGCGGTTAATCGTACGATCGCCACAAGTTAACTCGTATATTAATTGCACATTAATCGCACGTTTTCAATGTAGCATCTATGAATGCTTTTTATTTTTCTAATACTGTAACAGATGTTATGATTATATACATTTCTATCAAAATGTCTCCCTTTAACCAAAGCATTGATTATTTAATATTTATTTTACTCTGGAAATAATTCTAATATGAATTTCTTGTTATTTACAATGTTATTTTGTTTAGTGGTTGGTTTGAAGTGTAAAATATGGGACGTGGCTCCTTTAAGAATGGTGTTCCGGTTGCTTTTCCATATAAACTGGTGATACGGTGTTTAGGTTATACGGAAGCGCTTTATTGCGTTCAGTAAAAATGCGCTTTATTGCAGTAATACGGATTTGGGAATGCGATGCGCTTGCGTAAGGTTCCATACGGTAATATACGCTAATATAGTGAGGAGATCGTACCTGTTGTGAATGCGCAGGCTAGTAGGGGGCGTAATTCAGGGGGAAATTTAGGAAGCGTGAGCGTGAGTATATATATATATATATATATATATATATATATATATATATATATATATTTCTTGGTTTTTTTTAGCCGTGTGCACTTGTATATTGTATGGTATATTGCCCTGTACTGGAAATGTCACGCCCCGTGCTTCCTGAACCGCACACACAGTGTTTCAAAGCCAAAAATAATTCAGCGGCGACGCCCGAGTGAGAAATTAAGGTATTAGCATTAATTCTAAAGGAAAACTAGGAAATGATTCGCGAGAAATAAATAGTAAACACACAAAAATATTTCCCATGCCAGGCATTCTGTGAGGTCGCTAAAACTCAGGACTAGACGCTTTTTTTTTGCTTTCGCTTCTGACAGTGGAGCCCGCTGCACATTTTTGGCAGAGGTATGTTGGTAAAGCTTTCATTTGCGCGATGGAATCGTGCGGTATTTCACATCTGCTGCGCCGCCGGCACGAAGACGAAACGTCTCGCGGAATGTTAAAAGCCGTTTTTGACCTTACAAACCTCTGAGCCGGAGTGGAAACGGAAAAGGGATCCTTTTCAATTGCCGTTAAAATCGCCTCGTACATGAAACGGGACGGGCAAGATGGCGAGCGCCACCCGGTTGCCCGTCGGAGGAAGTAAACGTCAATGCGTCCTGGCGAGGGTTTTGAACCATGGGCGGAAACCGTGAGCGGGAGCCAGTGGCACGGCCGAGCCAACATCGAAGTCCAAACCTCCTCGTTCTCGTTTCCCACAACACAAGCCGACGGTATGCGCCTGGTCGTAAAAGGATAATTGCCTATTCTTTCTTTCTTTCTTTCTTTTTTTTACGTACATTAAAAGAGCGGCGTCCGGCATCATCTTTTTCACCGCTCTAGATTAGTTGCCTTTGACAGGCTTCTCTTATAAAACACAAAAAACTTCCTGCTATAAAATCGCACTGAATTAATTGCCAGTAAAGGCTTTTATTATAAAGCGAACATTGGCTGTCCTGATCATTTACGACATTGCGAGAAATATTTTGTCTTCCGTTTGATTTCACTAATAATAATATTAATATAATATAATAATGAGGCACGGTGGTTTAGTGGTTAGCACGTTCGCCTCACACCTCCAGGGTCCGGGTTCGATTCCCGTCTCGGCCATGTGTGTGTGGAGTTTGTGCATGTTCTCCCCGTGCCTCAGGGGGTTTTTCTCCGGGTTCTCCGGTTTCCTCCCCCGGTCCAAAAACATGCACGGTAGGTTGATTGGCACCTTGGAAAATTGTCCCTAGTGTATGAATGTGTGTGTGTGTGAATGTGAGTGTGTGTCCTGCAAATGGGTTGGCATTCCATCCAGGGTGTATCCTGCCTTAATGCCCATAGACGCCTGAGATAGACACAGACTCCCCGTGACCCGAGGGAAGATTGGATAAAACACTAGAAGATGAATAATATGATAATAATAATCATACATTTGCAGAAAGCACCATATGCGCATGGTGATTAACACTTGAAAGGGATTTATTCCGACATTCCGAACAACGCGCGAACAAGTTGCGATTAATCACCGAGTCTCGTGGCAATTGTTCGATTCATTTGCGATTATACATACAATCGTTCAGTACATACAATACACACAGTCCTGTCCTGTATCACAACACCTCGTGCTTTCTTGTTTTTATGTGTTTACGAACCACGTGGTGTGGGTGTGGTGTGGTGTATATACATTTTGTTTGGCTCCCGAGTATGAATAATATAGAGCAATAAATAGTTAGTCATATAATATAGAATGATATAATAATATAGAATTATGAATAAACAGAGCAATAGATACGTTTACGATCTGATACATGACACCGCAGTTCTCACATCAGGTGAATCGAATATGCTAATATGCTAATATATATATATATCCATTATATAACACGCTCTCTCTCTCTCTCTCTCTCTATCTATATATATATATATATATATATATATATATATTCTTCCTTTTTGTACTCTTAATACAGTAATACGGACAGATTTATTTATTTATATTTCATTTATTTAACTTCCATTCGCAAAACGAATTTCCCTCAGGAATAACGATCGTATCTTGTATTATATTATTATAGCGACGGCTCATTCGAAGGGGACGTCTTGGATGAAGGAAAAAAACACACGACGCACGGAAGTTGTCATTAGGCCTGCTGTATAAAGTGTTTTTCTGTTGTTGTTGTTGTTGTTGTTGTGTTTGAGCGAGGAAGAACCGAGCCTGAGATTGCAAGCTACAAGGTAACTAAGCGTAAATACAAGCTAGCAAGGTCGCTAAAGCTAACGTTTTTTAGTGTTCTGGCTCGCTGGGGAGTGTGTTTCATATCCTTAAATATCCGTACATATCGGATAACGGACGACTGTAAAGCGCCTGGCATGAATCATTGCCGCTACCAGAGATCTGGTGTCTGGAAAACGCTAGGCGAAATGTTAGCGAAAGTAGCGGGACGTGTTGTGAACGGTGGCCGGGACATGTGTGTTTCGTTTGTGATCTGGGATTTTTTGGCACGAGGAGAAAGTTCACCGTCGATCTTCAAAAGAGCATCTGCTTGTTCTGCTGTGTGTTGGAGAATCGGACCCCAGAGGCCCAGACATAGCGTGCTTCAGCTAAACCTATCAAGTGTGTGTTTTGTGTGTGTGTGTGTGTGTGTGTGTGTGTGTGTGTGTGTGTGTGTGTGTGTGTGTGTGTGTGTGTTTATTTATATCCCATAAACCCCTCCTTTCTCTTTCTAGTGAAGATCAGGAACTGTCAGTTTATGCTTAATGTTTCTAAAGTGGAAAAGAAGATCCCGAAAATTTCAAAAGTAGATACCGAAAATCTGATACGATACCGATAATGACACCAACACAATGCTACGGTGTATAAACAAAAAGACATAAATTGATAACGGTACTTTGCTTTTATTTGTTAATCAATAACTGGAAATAACCCTATAGTCCAACACTATGAACTACAGCCGTCATTTTCGAAGTAATCGTATCGTTTTTCTTTTTACAAAAGCAATACATTTCGCAAGGGGCACTATGGTGGTTTAGCGGTTAGCACGTTCGCCTCACACCTCCAGGGTCCGGGTTCGATTCCCGTCTCGGCCATGTGTGTGTGGAGTTTGTGCATGTTCTCCCCGTGTCTCAGGGGGTTTTTCTCCGGGTTCTCTGGTTTCCTCCCCCGGTCCAAAAACATGCACGGTAGGTTGATTGGCACCTTGGAAATTTGTAGTGTGTGTGTGTGTGTGTGTGTGTGTGTGTGTCCTTTGATGGGTTGGCATTCCATCCAGGATGTATCCTGCCTTAATGCCCATAGATAGACACAGACTCCCCGTGACCCAAGGGAAGATCGGATAAAGATAAAGCGCGTAGATAGATTAGGGTAGAAGATGAATGAATGAATGAATGAATGAATATTTTATTTGCGCTAGAACAGATACTAAATGTTCAAATTGAGCATATATTCAGGCTGTCAATCGATTCAAATATTGATAGGAAAATGGTGATGGTGTTACGGTCAGTTGTCGGGGAATAAGTAGTTACATGTAACGGCGTTACGAAATTTAATTGCAAAATAAAAGTAACAGTAATTCGTTAAGAGTTACTGAGAAAAAAAAACGTATAATTCAATTACAGTTACATTTTGAAAATGTTAAAGATTACAAATCCCAACAGACCCCCCCCCACCCACCCCCCCCCCAAAAAAAATTCCGTCCGTTCTCCCCTAAGCAGCAATTTTATCATGCTTTTTCCGAGGGTTTGAGATTTTTCACTAAGTGCCACCTAGTGGACAAATGAAAGTAATAAAAAAAAGTAATCCAATGTAATTTACTTAAATAAAAAATAAAATGTTGCACTACTTACATTTTGAATAGGGTCATTTGGAATCTGTAACCTATTTCATATATCCAAGGTAACCTTCCCAACACTGTACGGTTTAGAGACGGTAGGTGGCGTCGTCGAAAAGACCGGAGGTGGCGCCGGAGGAGGTGCGAATGTTGAGATTGGGAGTAGACAGGATTAGAAATGAGTTTATTAGCAGGACGGTTCATGGAGGACGTTTTGGAGGTTAGATTGAGAAGGTTTGGATGTGTGCAGAGGAGGATGCTGAGGATGGCGGTCATTCTCAGCCACCCAATATGGATATAATTTGATGTAGAGGCGAGTACACATCCACAAAAAGCAAGAGGCCACCGTCCATGTTCATTGACTGACTACTCATCCAGGTTTTTTTAATAGGAAATATTCCAAACAGCTACAAAATAAAACAGGAATCTCATAGGCCCGGCCAATCCGACACACTCCGTCCGTTTTGACGTTACGGGACCCCTTGAGCTTTCATCGCTGATTTATTAGACGACTTCCAGAAATGTCCCGAGAACCCCAGAACAAGCATAACATTATTCCCAACAATCGGCTATTGATCCGAGCAGCCAGTGTTTACATCCAGATGTGTTTTTATCCAGATGTTCGCCCGGGACATCGGTCCTGCTCGCCAATCCAAAGAGATCTGAGAGAAACAAAACAGTACAAAGAGAATTAAAAAAAAAAAAAAAAAAAAGTGGGGGGCTCCAAGAGAAACAGGACCCTGCAATGTTCTCTCCTACACACCATCCAACAGGTCCAGGACGAAAATAAGATTCTCTTTAATAAATATTTGAACATTGTTTAAAGTTCAGAGGTCGCAGGCCTGGTGAAAGCGAGGCCAGGTACCGAGCCGATTTGGGCAGAGTCTCTGCAAGAGATGGACGGAAAAGTCGTGGACAATTCACGACGGCAAATATCTTGACTTCGATACGATACCCAGGTTCAATTTCGCGATACCGATACCAAATCGATACTACGGCAAATAAACAATAAATAACCGGAATTGAACAATGTTTATTTTTTAATAAACTGTTCGCAGAAACGAAAGCAGAAATACAATAAATATAAAAAAACGTAAAAAAAAAAAAAACGTTAAAAAAAAAAAAAAAAAAAACGTTCCATCAGCACGAAGGTCGCTGTGTATGCGAGAGGGGACAAAAGAATAAACAATAACTAATGTCCACACTGCCCCCTAGAGACCGACACTGGTACCCGCACTTTTCCGTCCATCTCTGTGAATGTGACATTGATGGATCGATCCTTAGTTGGGACGCCCCTAATGAACACCATACTATATTTCTTTTATGTCACACTCATTTTCTAGTTTGCGGGTTTAGCGGGTCTTTTATCGGAACCTAACTAATACATTTACGCCGTTTTGGCAGACGCCCTTCTCCAGAGCTACTTACAGCTGAGCATTAAGGTCCTTGCTCAAGGGCCCACTAGTGGTAGCATGGTACTGGTGGGATTTGAACCTGCGACCTTCCGGTCCAGAGTCCAATGCACAAATAAATACACAAATAATTATTATCCGGGAAAACACTCGTCGCAAAAAATACGCTAGCAACGAAACACGGTAACGTGAGTAGTAACGTAAATTTGCTCACCACTACAGTTTACCACAGTGTAGCTCATTTTGCTCGTTTATTTTATGTCGTTTGAAATGGAACGAAAGTCTTTCGGGGGTTAAATTATAAAAAAAAATAGACATCGCCGTATCCGCGTATTGCTCTCGGAACGAAAGCGTGGCAATGACTGCATACCCTGTATTTCTCTGCCTGGGGAAGATAACGGAATCTTGGCCGACATTTTTTTCGGGTTAGCAGGAGTATCTCGGTTGGAAACGGTGACGCTAACGACGATAAACTCATCAGGAATCGGTCTCTCCGGAGATCTTCTCTAATGAAGGTATTTTCCAGGCTACGCCGGACAGACGGACGGAATAGATAGAATTTATAGCTTGTGTTTTTGCGTGAAGGTGTACGTGTTTCCCGAAGCGACTCTCTTCGCACGAAAACGTTTTCCACCGGAGCCGGCGCCGAGAGACCGATCCAGAAATGAGAAATATGACGGCTAAAGGGGAAAGTTTTAATCACGAAATGATTAAAAGCGTGCGACTCTGAAAGGCATTTGTGTAAGAGCGACTCTTTTTTGGCACACTCTTTTTTCATTTTCAGCTCCGAGAGGGAAAAAAAACAACGGCTCTGGTGTATTTATTTATTTATTTATTTATTTATTTATTTATTTATTTTCTTGAATCTTGGGATATATATATATATATATATATATATATATATATATATCGTCAGGATCAATCTGTAATTCTGTGTCCCCCCCTTTCCCACCTCTCCATTCCTTTCCTTATGCAATCCAGATTAAGGAAGAAATCTAGTGCGCTAGTACAAGCGCCAGCTGGCCGGGTCGATGTCGCCCCCGTGGGGGTGGGATGGGGGTGGATGGGGCGAATTATGTGCTGAAATGGAAAGTACCACATTTTTGGACAATGAGATCCTGTTTTGTTTCCTTAACAATGACACTGCGGTGCGCGTTCCTCACGGGCTGCAGGATCCCAATGTTCCAGTAAAGGACGTTTTTGGCGTATAGGGGTACGCCGAGACGCCATGTTTTGTCCTTTTAATTCCTTTGCATCGCTTATCCTGCACTGTGTTCCCTCCTGAACGCCAGGAAAGGGCTGAGACGACGACGCTGTGCCCTGATGTAGCGTTATCGCCGAGGGTGACGAGGGTTGACCGAATACGACCGGTAGGGCAGGTGGTGCGATCTGCACATCTGTTTAAAAATAGATGAAGAAAGCGGAGTGTGTGAGTAAGAGAGAGAGAGAGAGAGAGAGAGAGAGTGGTGTAGGTTCGGGGGTGTATTTAAAGGTCTTTTGGGTGGAGCTCCTCTGTGGGCTTCTGGCCCATGTTAAAACGCCTCTCGCGCTATTTATACCCCTCACCACCCAGCTGAAATGAGGGAGTCAGGCAGCCCTGTGTGTGTGGGTGTGATACGTCAGAACGTCTTCTCAGCTGCAGTGGATGGGTCACTTGGGTTCGAATGCTCCAGGCAACATGTTCAAGGAGAGAATCTGTGAATACCCACATGCAGCACCTCGGGATTACGCATATCCCAGATTGCTTTGGAAGCTGGAGTCAGAGTGCAGGGTCAGGCATGATACAGCGCCCCCTGGAGTACAGAGGGTAAAGACCCTTGCTCAAGGACCCAAGGGTGACAACTTGGCGATACCGGGGTTCCAACACCTGACCGTCCGAATCAGTAACCGCTGAGCTACACCAGTCCAGTCCACTTAAATACTATACCACGGTATAGTATTATATTATTATTGCTATTTATTTATTTATTTATTTATTTATTTTTGCATAACCCTGTAGTAACAGTAGTAAATGTTCTGACTCCGCCCCCCTGCTGCTCACCGATCTTTTCATACAACATCAATGAGACGAGCCGATTGATAGCTAGTCCACTCCATCTTTTCAAACGACGTAAAAATAGTCAAGATTTCGCAAAATGCGTTTTTTTTTTTTACGCATTCGAATTGCTAGGGATTGTGGGTAAAGTGCCTCAGTGAATAAAAAGCGTGCAGTTCGTTAGCGAGTTTGCTACTCGTTTAGTTTAGCTACTTCAAAGTTCAAAACACCTTTACCCACGCACTCTAGCGATTGGAGCAGCGGAAAAAAAAGACTTAACAAATACACTTTAATTAGCTAGCTCGGAAAAACGACCCTGTTTAGGATCGCGCCTACCCAGGGTCCATTCCGAACGATTTGATCCGGACATATGAGGAGATATGAGCCAGATATTGTGTTAGCGAAGAAACGTCCCCGAAGAAATTTTGTATAGGGAAAATTCATTCATTCATTCATTCATTTTCTAGCGCTTTATCCGATCTTCCTTCGGGTCACGGGGAGTCTGTGCCTATCTCAGGCGTCTATGGGCATTAAGGCAGGATACACCCTGGATGGAATTCCAACCCATCACAGGGCATACACACTCACACACACATTCATACACTAGGGACAATTTTCCAAGGTACCAATCAACCTACCGTGCATGTTTTTGGACCGGGGGGAAACCGGAGAACCCGGAGAAAAACCCCCTGAGGCACGGGGTACGAGAACATGCAAACTCCACACACACATGGCCGAGACGGGAATCGAACCCGGATCCTGGCGGTGTGAGGCGAACGTGCTAACCACTACGCCACCGTGCCCCACTATAGGGAAAATGTGTGCTCTATTTGTTTGTAGTGGGTGTGTTTGAGGTGCTGGAATGAATGATTCGTCGCTGCTTCCATTACAAACGTTAGATAAACGTTACGGCGGGGTTTTGGTTTGTCGAACGAACCGTTGAAACCCGAACCGTTTCCATGCGACGGATGAAACCCCGCCCCCTCTCGGAAACGAGCCCTTCGGATTGGTCCGAGCGCCGCGGTGTTGCATTTGTTATTTCCCGAGTGTAATTCGGGACGGGGGGCGGAGAACTACGGAAGCTCGCTGTGCCAAACCGAGGTGCAAATCGTAAAATCGCATTTGCAATACAAACCATAAACTCATAAACACCCAGCTGTACTTAAAGTGCATTTTACATCCATGGGACCAGGAGCACAAATGGATTTGGTTGGGCTTTATCGAGATGAGAAGGAAACTTGACACAGTGGCGTGTTAAAAACTTGTCCATGACTTGCTCCAACGGGACGAGATCCAGACACAGTCTTCTCCCGTGCAGAGAAATTCACAATCGCCGGATTTATTAGAACAGGCCGAGCTTTGCCTCGAGGCAGCTTTTCAATCCTTTTTTTCATCAGATACACATATGACGAACAAGTCTGGATTCGGTCTCATTAGACCACAAGACGGTGCAAGTCCTAAGTGCTTTTCTGCAGACTATATATTCATTCATTCATTCATCTTCTACCGCTTTATCCCATCTTCCCTCGGGTCACGGGGAGTCTGTGTCTATCTCAGGCGTCTATGGGCATTAAGGCAGGATACACCCTGGATGGAATGCCAACACATCGCAGGGCACACACACACACACACACACACACACACACACACACACCCACACACAAACGGACACATTTTATACACTGGGACAATTTTCCAAGGTGACAATCAACCTACCGTGCATGTTTTTGGACCGGGGGAGGAAACCGGAGAACCCGGAGAAAAACCCCCGGAGGCACGGGGAGAACATGCAAACTCCACACACACATGGCCGAGACGGGAATCGAACCCGGACCCTGGCGGTGTGAGAACGTGAGAACGGGGAACGTGCTAACCGCTAAGCCACACGTGTCCCCTCAGACTACTATATATATATATATATATATATATATGTATATATAAAATGTCCAGGAATGAGTATCTCTCCTGGATGATGAAGGGACTGAGCGCAACCTCGATGCTACCCCGGGAACGCTGAGGTCCCACCAGACCACTATTAGCCCTCTTGTAGGCCGAGTCACAAAAATGCCGACTAGTGGAAGAAAAAAAAACGGCCTCTTCCCGGAAGAGTGGAGGTTAACGGTAAACGGGGACCGAACCTGGTCCGGGGACGGTTCCGGAATGCCGATACGAGCCGGCACGAGCCGGCACGGGCGTACGATCCGCATCTGTACTGCGTTACTGCGTCCGTAGAAATCTGATTGGTTGTGGATTACGTTTGATCACAGGGGCTTTATGACGGATCAGGGCTCGGGTTAGCGAGCTGAAACAACGCATTCATGGACGCAGCGAAGGCGAGCAAACACGCCTGGCTCCCGAGGCCGCGCTAAACACACTCCCGTGTCTGTGTTTAGATGGAAGGAGGAAAGAAAATGCTTCATTGACGCCAGGCCTCTAAAGCTTGCAGCTGCATTTACATTTACATAAGTGAACAGTGCTGTGGTGTGTTTGCAGGGTCAACCTGACTGCTCTTTCTTTCTTTCTTTCTTTCTTCTTTCTTTCTTTCTTTCTTTCTTTCTCCGTCTGTTTTTAATAAAGGCTCCTGGGCTTTGAATATTTTACGGAAGTAATCAGTAAAACGTGTCCCATTGTGTAGTAATCGTTCCGCTGATAATTATTAATACCACTAATAGAAACGGCTTTTCACACGTTTTCAATGTAGCGTAAATGACTACGTTTCATCTTTACTGTAACGTATACATTTCATTCAAAATCTCTCCCTTTAATACAATTATTGATTATTTTAATATTTATTTTACTTTTACATTTTGATATGAATTTCTTGTTAATTACAATGTTATTTTGTTTAGTGTTTGGTTTGAAGTGTAAAATATGGGACGTGGCTCCTTTAAGAATTGTGTTCCGGTTGCTTTTCCATATAAACTGGTGATACGGTGTTTAGGTTATACGGAAGCGCTTTATTGCGTTCAGTAAAAATGCGCTTTATTGCGTAATACGGATTTGGGAATGCGATGCTCTTGCGTAAGGTTCCGTACGGTAATATACGCTAATATAGTGAGGAGATCGTACCTAGCTAGGGGGCGTCATTCGGGGGGGAATTTAGGAGAAGTTTCTTTATTCGTTTTTTTTTCTTGGTTTCGTCTTTTTTTTTATTCATTTCATTAGAAATTAGAAATTTATTCATTAGAATAAATAATACTTTTACGCCATTTTGGGAGACGTCCCTTACACAGAGCTACTTACATCTGAGGGATTGAGGGTTAAGGGCCTTGCTCAAGGGCCCTCTAGTGGCAGCTCGGTGGTGCTGGGATTTGAACCGTCCTGTTCAGAGTACAGCCTTTATTGAGCTTTTTTTTATTAACTGGACGAACCTTAAAAATTACACCCAAAATAGACTTGTTAAAACATAAACGGCCCCAATAGACGCCTCTGATGTGAATTAAGCTCAGTTTCGGGCGTATTATAACTCATTTAACTACGGGGGGAAAAAATGAAGTCCAATTTTAAAACGCATGATATTTAGAATTTTTATGGCAGGGAATAAAAGTGCAGGATGGGTTTTCGCCGCAGAATAATCTCTCACTTCCTGTTTCGGAAAAAGGAAATGTCGCCGCGTAAGGGATCAGACCGCAGGGATTTCCACATTCTTTTTTTAAGTACTTTATTTTTAAGTACGTTTTTTTTTTAAATTGGTCTTTTTTTTTCCTTATAATACCCGTAAAATTTTTATTTTATTTGTTTACGTGCATTTTTAGTTCAAAAAAACGATCCGAAAAACGATCAATTCCTTTCCCAATGAAACTACATCCGTAAACCTCCACCTCTCTTTTCCTTCCTCTTTTCCTTCTTCTCCCCCATCTCAACCTAAACCCCCCCCCAAACATGTCGCTCTAATAAACTCCTCCCTAATCCTGTCCGTCCTCGTCTACATCTCCACCGCCTCCATCTCCAGCTCCACCCACTGTCTCTAAAACAGATACCCTTCTATCACACATCACTCCTGCACAACTCTTCTCTCTTCTCCACCCGCTCCACCCTGCGTGCACTCTTTTCCTTCTCTTCTCCACCCGCTCCACCCTCCCTGCACGCTTTCCTCCACCCGCTTCACCCTGCGTGCCCTCTTTTTTCCACTTCTCTGCCCTGCCTTCACTCTTTTCTCCACCCATTCCACCCTGCCTGCACTCGTTTCTTCTCTTCTCCGCCCACTCCACCCTGCCTGCTCCTCTTTTTTCCACTTAGGTAGGTAACCCTAACCCTAACCCTAACCCTGCCTTCACCCTTTTCTCCAACCACTCCATGCTGCCTTCACTCTTTTCTCAGCCCGCTCCACCCTGCCTGCACTCTTTTCTCCACCTTCTCCACCCACTCCACCCTGCCTGCACTCTTTTCTCCACCTTCTCCACCCACTCCACCCTGCCTGCACTCTTTTCTCCACTTCTTTTCCCCCCACTCCATCCACCCTTGCATGCAGTCTTTTCTTCTGTTCTCTACCCACTCCACCCTGCCTGCAACTCT
Source organism: Kryptopterus vitreolus (assembly GCA_030449085.1). Taxonomy (NCBI): domain Eukaryota; kingdom Metazoa; phylum Chordata; class Actinopteri; order Siluriformes; family Siluridae; genus Kryptopterus; species Kryptopterus vitreolus. The sequence goes on from JACRUU010000025.1 coordinate 2,357,876, forward strand.
TTTTTTTTTTCACTTCTCCACCCTGCGTGCACTCTTTTCTCCACCTTCTCCACCCACCCCACCCTGCCTGCACTCTTTTCTCCACCTTTTCCACCCACTCCACCCTGCATGCAGTCTTTTCTTCTGTTCTCTACCCACTCCACCCTGCCTGCACTCTTTTTTTCACTTCTCCACCCTGCGTGCACTCTTTTCTCCACCTTCTCCACCCACTCCACCCTGCATGCACTCTTTCCTCCACCCTCTTTTTCCACTTCTCCATCCTGCCTTCACTCTTTTCTCCACACACTCCACCCTGCATGCACTCTTTTTTTTGTCTTCTCCACCCGCTCCACCCTGCCTGCCCTCTCTCCTCCACTTCTCCACCCGCTATCGCATTCCGTAGTGGAAAAACTGGACAGTCTTGCAACTGTTTCTCAGCTTTAACTGCCGCTATTAGCGTCGGGTTTTTTTTGTTAGTTAGCATTCGCGCTCAGCTTACGTGATATTCCGCAGGCGAGCGTTTTATTCGCTCGGTATCGCACTGTAATCAGCGAACATGTGCGGAGCATATGCTGTCTGCAAACCTTGTTTAAAATCTAGGGAGTGGTGTGTGTGTGTGTGTGTATGTGTTTTGGGGGGGGTGTATGATGGAGAGTAGGTCGTGTGTGTGTGTGTGGGGGGGGGGGGTAAATTCCATGCTAGCCTCGGGTACTTGATACTAGTCCTTATTTTTCCATCGAGCCCGGTCGGAATGAACTCGGTTCCTCCCTCGGGACAGAAGCACGGCTCAATTATGGCCAGCGCCGAGCCTTCGCTCCCAGCTGGCACTTCCGTTTGAAGTCTTGTACGTTGAAGGCGGGCCAAGGCGGCATGTCGGACCGTCTCGCAGCATGTAATTAGCGAGTCCTCTGTGTTTCCACGCACACACTCTCGAACATAACCTTTTGTATTCTCTTGTATTCCTCACCGTCCCTTCTCATCCGACCTTCGCGTGTCTCGTTTAATCAATATCTGGTGTGAGTGACGTTTGAAGAAGTAGTGGAAGTGACGGCACGACCCCCCACAGAGTCCTGATCTCACACTTCTTGGAGTGTGTGTGGGATTCCATGAAGAGACAGAAGGCCCACAGAAGATCTGTGTTTACTTCATAAACACTGTGTGTAAGTGTATCTAGAAGTGTTCCTGCTGTTCTCTTCATTCACTGCATTTCCTTCATTCATTCATTCATTCATCTTCTAGCGCTTTATATCCGATCTTCCCTCGGGTCACGGGGAGTCTGTGCATATCGATCTCAGGCGTCTATGGGCATTAAGGCAGGATACCCTCTGGATGGAATGCCCAACCCATCACAGGACACACACACACACACACACCACACACATTCATACACTAGGGACAATTTTCCAAGGTGCCAATCAACCTACCGTGCATGTTTTCGGACCGGGGAGGAAACCGGAGAACCCGGAGAAAAACCCCCTGAGACACGGGGAGAACATGCACAAACTCCACACACACACATGGCCAAGACGGGAATCGAACCCGGATCCTGGCGGTGTGAGGCGAACTTGCTAACTACTAAACCACCGTGCCCCTTTTTCCTTCATTTATTATTCCATTTTTTAAAAAAAAACAAAGCGTTCTTTGTTTACAGCATTTTTTCACACCTGCATAAAACTTTTGCATACATATATATATATATATATATATATATATATATATATCTATATATATATATATGTATGGTTGTGATATTGTAAATGTGTAGAAATGTTATTGCCTGGTGTGTGTGTGTGTGTGTGTGTGTGTGTGTGTGTGTGTGGTGTGTGTGACAGTGCGCTGTAGCGAAATCCTAATAAAAATGTGTTAATAATATTGGGTTTGTATTGTCATGTCATGCTTTATTGTCAGTAACATTCCTGAAAAGAAAATCCCACAGTAATAGGGAACCATGTGCTTGGACAAAAATAATACACACACACACACACACACACACACACACACACACACACACACACACACACACACACACACACAGAGAGAGAGAGAGTACTTTTTATACCATTTTGAGTTTGATAATGAATCCAGTGTGTGTGTGTGTTTGTATGTGTGTGTGTGTGTGTGTGTGTGTGTGTGTGTGTGTGTGTGTGTTGTCTTTACACATACTTGCGTAGGACTTCCCCCTCTTCATTCTTCTTGTCTGACGCTTGTTTTATTCCTTTTCCTCCTGCCATGTGGTTTATGAATATAGCCGAGGTATGACCTGTGTGTGTGTGTGTGTGTGTGTGTACAGTAGCTGACTGATGATGATAACAGAGTCATCATGGCAACATAACGGCTCCTGGAGTAAAACACAGAGGGAAACACAGCAACCAAATATTACTACGACAGATTTCTTCTCCAGGTCCTGCGCGGGTTTCCTGTGTAAATGGTTGTATTTATTTATTTATTTTATTTACTTATTTATTTTTACCATAATTGCACATGGTGCGAGTGAGCGACCCGGTTTTCTTATTCATAGGGACTCAATATAGGATTATATAGTCAATTTGTTCTTATAGTCAACTGATAGTGTGTGTGTGTGTGTGTGTGTGGTGTGTGTGTGGTGTGTGTAAAATCACTCTGTCACCACGTTGAGCAGAAAACTTACGGACCAAAATACGACATTTAACCATAAAAATCTACATCTTCGTTACATAAGTACAGTAATTTCTCTTCTTTAATCATTATTTATAAAACAAATAATGTCAATAATGTCATTCTTTGTTCTGATTGGACGAGTCGACCCAGGCCTTTGTCATTTTTACGTGGTAACGCTCCTATAAAAAAAACAAAACATATTTCCATTGCTAAAGCCAACGCCACCGCATTTGGCGCACGCTTTAAAGTGGCAAGGCCGTAGAATAACAGTACTGGGTGGAGACATCAAACCCCACTTTACACATCATTAGACTGAGGATTTAGACCCGGGTGGGGGGGGGGGTTTGGGGGGGGTAGGGGGGGGTTTAATGTTGGCCAGCTGCAACATGCGAACCTTTATTATTTTTTTTTTTGGTTTTTGTTGGACCACATGCTTCCTGAAATACCCAGAAACCACTGGAAAAGAAAAAAAGCGTGTACGGTACACACACCCGGGGCAAACCTGCTGTCCCGTGCAGGTGCACTTACATTTGCTAGTTTTATACTGTAGATAAATGTAAAGAAAGATGTGGAAAAACACACACACACACACACACACACATATATAATATATATATATATATATATATATATATAGATATATTAGCTGGGGTCAGAGATGATACAGCACCCCCTGTAAGAACCG
>JACRUU010000025.1:2368676-2373676 GCA_030449085.1 Kryptopterus vitreolus
TAGATTTTGATTGGTCAGCAGATGCAGAATCTAGTATCTGATTGGTCAGTGGATATTGGTTGTATATTCTGATTAGACGATGTATGCCGATTCTCATGTCTGATTATTTTGGGTTGTCAGATTCTGGATTTGGATTCGGGAAAGTATGGGGAAAGTAACCGGTTATTTAGGATCGGCGATTTAATGTAGTGTACTTACATGTACTGAAATGTCCACAGTAAACATATATAGTAAACAGAGCTTCATCCGGGTGGTGTTCTAAAGTCAGTAAACAAATTCCCGCCTCAGGCTGTTATTAACGTAAACGCCTTTACTGCACGGCTGCAATGTAGACTTTACTTTAAACATGTGGAACTCAGACATACACACACACACACACACACACACACACACACACACACATTCACACACACACACACACACACACACACACACACACACACACACACACACACACAATTGCTAATCACATGCCCTGCTCAGTCTGAGGCATGTTGTTTAAATAAAATCAAGAAAATAGGTTAACAGTTGCAGGACAGGTTTTCAGGTTCAGTTTTTTTTTCAGTTGCAGACAGGTTTCCTACAGGTTACAAGCCTCACACACACACACACACACACACACACACACACACACACACACACACACGGGCTATATGACGTGACAAATACCGGCTATGTTTCTTTAGTCTGAGACGATTGGTGAATGTTTTGGTATGAAAGATGAAACCAGAGACCGCCCCTCCCTACACACACACACACACACACACACACACACACACACACACACACACACACACACACACACACACATATGGTATTGTAGTGTTTGTAAAGCGGTAGGTAGGAACGGAACAAACGTCTTCAGACAGGAAGTATCCAGAACGTGGCGTCCCGAGACTCTGGATGGGTTTAAAGACATAATGAATGTTTACAGTCCCGTGTTTGTGTTGTGAAGCGACTTTCCGTTAGAAATGTCATTTTTGACGTCATTTCTTTTTGTTTCCAAATGCTTGTTTTACCTGCACTTTAACGCATGACTGTCATTGGGATTATGCTCAGTTCCTTCCCTTTCCATCTTTCTGCTACAATGGATTACGAGGGGGTTCCTTGCTCCTTCAGGGGTACTGTGTTGTAGAGGGGTTTATTGGTTCTGCAGGGGTCCTGCTTTAGTACCAAGGTTTTCTTGGTCCTTTAGGGGTACTCCGTTGGCAGAGGGCTTTATTGGTTCTGTAGGGGTCCTGCTTTAGTGCAAGGGATTTCTTGGTTCATTGTGGGTCCTGCTTAGGTACCAAGGTTTTTTGGTCCTTCAGGGGTCCATCATTGGTAGAGGGTCAATGGTACTGAATTGGTAGAGGGGTTTATTGGTTGTACAGGGTTCCTTCTTTTGGTTCCAAGGTTTTCTTGGTCCTTTGTGGGTCCTGCTTAGGTACAAAGGTTTATCTTGGTCCTTCAAGGGTCCATCATTGGCAGAGAGTTTCCTTGGTCCTTCAAGGGTACTGCGTTGTAGAGGGCTTAATTGGTTCTGCAAGGGTCCTGCTTTAGTACAAGGAATTTCTAGGTCCTTCAAGGGCCCTGCTTAGGTACCAAGGTTTTCTTGGTCCTTCAGGGGTCCATCATTGGTAGAGAGTTTCATTGGTCCTTCAAGGGTACTGCATTGGTAGAGGGCTTTATTGGTTCTGCAGGGGTCCTTCTTTGGTACTAAGGTTTTCTTGGTCCTTTGTGGGTCCTGCTTAGGTACCAAGGTTTTCTTGGTCCTTCAAGGGTACTGCGTTGGTAGAGGGGTTTATTGGTTCTGCAGGGGTCCTACTTTTGGTTCAAAGGTTTTCTTGGTCCTTTGTGGGTCCTGCTTAGGTACCAAGGTTTTCTTGGTCCTTCAGGGGTCCATCATTGGTAGAAAGTTTCCTTGGTCCTTCAAGGGTACTGCGTTGTAGAGGGCTTTATTGGTTCTGCAAGGGTCCTGCTTTAGTACAAGGGATTTCTAGGTCCTTCAAGGGCCCTCCTTAGGTACCAAGGTTTTCTTGGTCCATCATTGGTAGAGAGTTTCCTTGGTCCTTCAAGGGTACTGCATTGGTAGAGGGCTTTATTGGTTCTACAGGGGTCCTTCTTTTGGTTCCAAGGTTTTCTTGGTCCTTCAAGGGTCCTTCTTTGGTACCAAGGTTTTCTTGGTCCTTTGTGGGTCCTGCTTAGGTACCAATGTTTTCTTGGTCCTTTGTGGGTCCTGCTTAGGTACCAATGTTTTCTTGGTCCTTCAAGGGTACTGCGTTGGTAGAGGGGTTTATTGGTTCTGCAGGGGTCCTACTTTTGGTTCAAAGGTTTTCTAGGTCCTTCAAGGGCCCTGCTTAGGTACCAAGGTTTTCTTGGTCCTTCAGTGGTCCATCATTGGTAGACAGTTTCCTTGGTCCTTCAAGGGTACTGCGTTGTAGAGGGCTTTGTTCTGCAGGGGTCCTTCTTTTGGTTCCAAGGTTTTCTTGGTCCTTCAAGGGTCCTTCTATAGTACAAGGGTTTTGGTTGTTCCTACACGGGTCCTGCTTTAGTACGTGGGTTTTCATGGTCCCTCAAGACCCCTGCTCTGGTACGAGCGTTTTCTTGGTTGTTCACTGCACTAAGATGCACGCCATCAATAGGTGATGACTTTATGAAGATGCCCTTCTTCCAGACATTTTCAAATACTGACAATGGGCTTTGACGCCATTTACATTTTAAAATGTCTTTATTTTTCTGAGACAGTTTTATAACTTGTGTTTACCAGTAAGTAAACAATTAGCTAGTACAAGCGGTATATGATGTCGTGAGAAGGTCCGCACACTGAGGCATTATCAGAGCCTGGCTATCGTCTCGATGTGGTTTATTTCCCACATGAGAACCTCTGCGTGTGAGCAGGAGAGTATGACAACATTGAAGTTTATTATGCCTACAGCCAGATTTCTGCAAGCTAGCCGGCTAGCCACGCTGCAGTTGTGCGTAATTAGCGCCGATACCAATGACATCAGAATTCCGGGCTAAAAATGCGCCGCGCTCCCGCCGTGCCGAGGAGAAAACTCTTTGATTGATTAGCCTTGGCGGGGTGCGACCCCCTGAGAGGGAAGTGGAGGAAAGGGGAGAGGGTTTAGACTGAGAGAACGAGGGAATGAACACACCAGCTGCATGAGGACAAGGTACTCTCTGTGTTTGTGTGTGTGTGTGTGTGTGTGTGTGTGTGTGTGTGTGTGTGTGTGTGTTTGTGTGTGTGTGTGTGTTGGAGGTTTTCTTATACCTAATTGATATTATACAAGGGTGCACAGACCCTCTAGACATCTCACACACACACACACACACACACACACACAATCCATCTATCCATCCATCCATCCATCTATCCATGTATCTATCCCATGTATCTATCTGTCTATCTATCTATCTATCTATCTATCTATCTATCTATCTATCTATATATATATATATATATATATATATATATATATATATATATATATATATTTGCATGTATAAATGTATATACTGGACAGTGTGTATTATATATAACTTGTGTGTGTGTGTGTGTGTGTGTGTGTATGTGTGTGTGTGTGTGTGTTGCAGGTGCTGCCATTCCCGAGTCAGGTGATCTATAATCGAGTAGGGAAGTGTGGAAGTCGTACCGTGGTGCTGCTCCTCAGGATCCTGGCTGAGAAACACCAGTTCAATCTGATGTCCTCCGACATTCACAACAAAACCAGGCTCACCAAACATGAACAGGTCAGTGTGTGTGTGTGTGTGTGTGTGTGTGTGTGTGTGTGTGTGTGTGTGTGTGTGTGTGTGTGTGTGTGTGTGTGTGTGTGTGTGTGTGTGTGTATAAAGGCAAACACACACACATATTTTCACATCTCTGTTAGCGAGTGTTTCATAGTTTCGCGTGAGCAAGTCAGTTCTGTGGAAATGAGACGATGATGAAACATTTCTAGTAAATAAATAAATAAATAGAGAATTCCATTGGGATTCAACGTTGTACAGTTTTAGCTCGGAGGGGGTGGAAGTGGTGGAGATGGTGGAGATGGTGGAGGTGGAGATGGAGAGGGGAGGTGGAGATGGTGGAGATGTGGGAGATGATGTTGGAGGTGGAGGTGGATGCTGGATGGTGGAGATGGTGGAGATGTTGGAGATGGTGGAGATGGTGGAAGTGGGGGAGATGGTGGAGGTGGTGGAGATGGTGGAGATAGGGGAGGTGATGGAGATGGTGGAAGTTGGTGGAGATGGTGGAGGTGGTGGAGATGGTGGAGATAGGGGAGGTGATGGAGATGGTGGAGGTGGTGGAGATGGTGGAGATAGGGGAGGTGATGGAGATGGTAGAAGTGGTGGAGGTGGTGGAGATGGTGGAGATGGTGGAGATGGATGGAGATGGTGAGCTAGTGGGATGGGGATATGGAGAGGTGCGGGGATGGAGGTGGAGATTGGTGGGGAGATGGTGGAGATAGGGGAGGGTGGAGATGAGGTGGAGTGGTGGAGATGGTGAGATGGTGGGAGTGGATGGTGAAGATGGTGGAAGTGGGGGAGATGGTGTGGAGTTGGTGGAGATGGTGGAGATAGGGGAGGTGATGAAAATGGTGGAGGTGGTTGAGATGGTGGAGGAGGTGAGATGGTGGATGGTGGAAGTGGGGGGAGATGGTGGAGATAGGGGAGGTGGTGTTGGATGGTGGTGGAGGGTGGTGGAGATGGTGGAGATGGTGGAAGTGGTGGTATCCTAAGGGAAGGTTCTTCTCGTGAGAAAGTCTTTCTGTTTGACTGAAACCTTTTAGAAGGTAATAATAATAATATAAGTGTTGTGAGGAAACATCACTTTTGCCTGGTCGAACGAACGATTTATTTGTTCCAAAAAGGTTTGAATAAACGTTTCTGCTCAGTTCTACAAGCGATTTACAGTCTTCAATGTGGGAACGATTATCGGACCGACCAGGAGCTCTTTTTTTTTTAACGTCAGCCTAAGAAATATTTTCGGAAATGACATCTGGGTCTGATCAGAGCCGTAA
>JACRUU010000025.1:2376176-2383676 GCA_030449085.1 Kryptopterus vitreolus
GTCCGTCAGATGGAGTTGATGAAGAACATCAGCACGATCCCTCAACCCTTCCTCTACACCAGGCATGTTCACTTCCTCAACTTCACCAGGTGAGGTTTTATCCAGCACTCACCCTGACCCCGCCTCCAGCTCCTGAATCTAAGCGCTACATTGGCTCCGTCATATTGTTTTGCCTTAATATTACTGTAGTGGATGTGCAGAGATGTTTTGGGGGACAGGCCTTGAGGGCAACTCGTGTGGGCCTTGCGAGGCGACCGTATTGGTGACCCCTGGTCTCTGGGATGTTTCCTCAGGTTCAGGATGGAGCAGCCTGTCTACATCAACATCATCCGGGACCCCATAAACCGCTTCCTGTCCAACTACTTTTTCCGCCGCTTCGGAGACTGGAGGGGCGAGCAGAATCACCTGGTCCGCACGCCTCGCATGAAAGACGACGAGAGATACCTGGTTCGTGCAATCGCTCCTTTCTATTCCGCGGCTCTTTATCCTGCTTTCTACTCAACCCCACCCCACCCCCCCATCCCACGCACATATCCCACAAGGGCGTGTCTGGCTGTACTGGAAGTTCGTTACCTCGGGTCTTTGTTAAAGGCATGTATTCGGTTGGAGTGCCTCGGGCTCTATGTATAGCTATTTGTCCAGGTGTGTTTTGCTCGTATCAAGGACGTACTTTTCATATACCCGGGGTTGAATCTGAAGGGTTCTCGAAGGGTGGGCGCCAATAATATGAATACAGACGCTCCCTACCCTGCGAACAAACACTTTACAAACTTAACGAAGTCTTAACAAGCCTACAGAGCGTCGCCTTTCTTTTCATTCATTCATTTTCTACCGCTTTATCCGATCTTCCCTCGGGTCATGGGGAGCCTGTGCCTATCTCAGGCGTCTATGGGCATTAAGGCAGGATACACCCTGGATGGAATGCCAACCCATCGCAGGGCACACACACATTCACACACTAGGGACAATTTTCCAAGGTGCCAATCAACCTACCGTGCATGTTTTTGGACCAGGGGGAAACCGGAGAACCCGGAGAAAAACCCCCTGAGGCACGGGGAGAACATGCACAAACTCCACACACACATGACCGAGATGGGAATCGAACCCTACTGTTTCTTATGAACATAGTTCGGAGACATGCATAGCACATAGCGAACAATTTGACGAAGAAATTCATACTACGAACAAACTCTTGGAACGTAACTCATTCTTTCGTCTTTCAGACTTTCGCGAAAGATTCGAACGAACAATGCTAGAAACTTTGGTGAATCATATAAAACAGCGTTGTGTAGCGAGGTCGTTTTCTATGACGCCTGGAAAACGCCTCGACGGACCTCGACACATACGTAATCTGCTCGTAAATCCAACACAGACGTGAATGAAATCGCTTGTCGGCAGCTAGCAGGGTCTAACGGTGGGAAAAAAACGAAAATAAACATGCTACACTGTGTTTTTGCTGAAGGTTTGCAGCAAAATGCAATTGAAAAACGCGAATCAAATCGGAAATGCAAAGTGGCAAAGCAACATTTGAAATGGAAATGTTCATTAACACGTACATTGGTTTTTCATTAATGTATGTACGAAGTCTGGTGGAAATTCGTTAAAGATTTCTAACAGCACTTTTAATATGTAAATTACATGCCAAATTTTCGCCCAATTAACTGAAGTGTAATTAAAACGAAAACGTATTCCCTAAATTTAATTTGATTGCGTTTAACAAACTGGAAAAAAAAAAACAATATTATTTGACGTAAATTCATTTCGGACGATTGCATTTTCATCGTAACACTTTTTTTTTTTATCGGACCGGACGGGGTTTTTCTGGAAGTGCAGCACTTCGCAATTCACCACTACATTGCTTAGGCAGCTTCACGGGGGAATGGGCGTGGCCAGCCGTAAATGCACTTTCAAAATGCACTTAACTAAATTTGTCGTTAAATAAAAGTGCTTTCGTTGTCAATGCGTTTTACTGCGACGTTTAAATCACCAGTGCACACTTTTGCTCACAAAAATCACACGGTGTTATTACGAAACCTAAGCGTGAGTGTAAATACATTTAAGACAGATAACATTCATTCATTCATTCATTCATTTTCTACCGCTTTATCCGATCTTCCCTCGGGTCACGGGGAGTCTGTGTCTATCTCAGGCGTCTATGGGCATTCAGGCTCTATGAACAGGGCAGGAAAAGTACTTAAGGGCTAAGGCAAAGGCAGGATACACCCTGGATGGAATGCCAACCCATCACAGAACACACACACACACACATTCATTCATACACAATTTTCCAAGGTGCCAATCAACCTACCGTGCATGTTTTTGGACCGGGGAGGAAACCGGAGAACCCGGAGAAAAACCCCCTGAGGCACGGGGAGAACATGCAAACTCCACACACACATGGCCGAGACGGGAATCGAACCCGGATCCTGGCGGTGTGAGGCGAACGTGCTAACCACTACGCCACCGTGAGACAGATAACAGTTAATAAATATTGTATAGTTTAGGGTTTCCCCTTGGGATTCCCCGTGCACCTAACTTTAGAGGGGATTTCCATTTAAATGACCATTTTGACTATTTGTGAACTCTTTTGTATATTATTTGTTTATGTATGCAGCCGGTCTGAGTCGTGGGACGATTGAAAGTTGGATTTCGGTAGCTTGGTGTGAGTAACAAGTGCTGCAATGCGGTTTCTGTATACAAACGTAAACCGCTCGGCAGAAAACGTGTTAGCGATCGCATGGAGACTTGGCGTCGGGTTTAATTGCAGGAATGCAGCTCGGGCCCCTGATGGTGTCTTGGCTGCAGATGGAGTCTGGTCTTGTGCGAAAACAAATCCACAAGTCTGAGTCTCGAAGATGTTACGAGAGTTGTTTACTTTCATATGAGAACCTGGTGTACATTAACATATCAATGTAAACAATTTTGTTTGGATATTGTACGCTAAAAGATGCAACGTTGTTTCTGCAGAAAGGATTCTAGCGCTTTTCCAAGCATGGCCTAATGCCTGGTTCCACATGTACATGCAGGTGGGGGCGGTGCTATGATCCGGGGATGCTGAGTTGGTCAAGTCCAGGTTCAGCAATGTTATGTGCCCTAAATTGAGGTGACTACCCGGGTAATGGGAGCTCAGCGGTTGAGGAATTGGCCTCTAAATAGGAAGATCTCAGTTTCAAACAAATCACCACCACCAAGCTGCCACTAGTGGGCCCTTGAGCAAGGCCCTTATTCCTGAATTGCTCACTCTGGATGCCGTGAATTTGAATAAAAAATTTCTTGAATAAAAAAGTTTCTTTCTTTCTGACTTTCCTTTTTCTCTGTGCATTTCTTTCTTTTTTCCTTCCTGATTATTTTTTTTGTCTTATGGCATTTCCTGCATTTCTTTCTTTCTTTTTTTGCTTTTTTCTTTGTGATTTTTTTTTCTTTCTGTTTTCTTTCTGTTTTTTCTTTTCTTTCTTTCTTACTTTCTTTCTTTTTTGCCTTTTTCTTTGTGCTTTTTTGTCTTTCTTTCTGTTTTCTTTGTTTTCTTTTTTTCTGTTTTCTTTCTTTCTGTTTTTCCCTTCTTTTCTTTTTCTTCGGTTTTTCTGCTTCTTTCTTTCTTTCCTTCTTTCTTTCTTTCTTTCTTTCTTTCTTCCTTTTCTTTGGCTTTCTTTTTGTTTTCTTCTTTTCTTTTTGTCTTCTTTTTCTTTCTTTTTTTCTTTTTTTTTCATTGTTTCTTGTCCCCTTTTCTTGCTCTTCTTTCTTCTTTTGTTATTCTTCTTTTTCTTTTGCTTTTTCTTTCTTTTCTGTTTTCTTTGTTTTACTTCTTTCTTTCTTTCTTTCTTGTTTCTTCTTTCTTTCTCTTCTGTTTCTTTCTTTTTTTTCGTTCTTTTTTCTTTCTTTTCTTCTTTCTTTCTTTTCTTCTTTCTGTTTTCTTTCTGTTTTCTTTCTTTCTTTTCTTTCTTTCTTTCTTTCTTTCTTTCTTCTTTCTTTCTTTCATTCTTTGGTCTTTCTTTTGTTTTCTTTCTTTCTTTCTTTTTGTCTTTCTTTTCCAATGCATGTTTTGTCAATAATAGATAGAGAAGACGACACCAGAGGAGGTTTGGACGAGGTTTGGACGAGGTTTGGAGTCGCTACCTGGTTAAAGGGAGCTCAGTGGTTGAGGAATTGGCCTCTAGATAGGAAGATCAAAGTTTCAACCGAACCACCACCACCAAGCTGCCACTAGTGGGCCCTTGAGCAAGGCCCTTAATCCTTAATTGCTCACTCTGGATGGCGTAAATTTCAATAAAAACAGGAAGGGATGTAGCTCAGCGCTTGAGGCGGTCGTTTACTGGTCGAAAGGTCGGGGGTTTGAGCCTGAGTATCGCCAAGCTGCCACTCTTGGTCCCTTGAGCAAGGCCCATAACCCTCTGCTGCTGTATCATGGAAGTAAGAATTTCACTGTGATGTAATATTAGTGCGCTTTTACAAAATTCTATCGTCGTAATTTTTTTAAACTATTTATTGTCATTTATTCGTATAGCGCGTTTAACAGTGCACAATGTCGCAAGGCTTGTTTACACAGTGGTTATGAAGGGTTACGAAGCGCATGGTGCTGTGAAATGTCTTTATCCTGGGTTAAATGTTTATCCGTGACTTTATGTAACGGATGCATTCCATTCCACACAGCTGAGCGAGACTGGGATTGCGAAACACGTTAAAAACATCGCTATCGGTGTTGTAGCGCTGAAGTGTTCGCTTCGGGTCCAACTACACAGAGGTCCAGCGAAATGTTTACGCTTTAGTATAACGAGGACGCTGAACCCGTGTAAACAACTATTTATTTTGACATTTCGGAACATAATCTTGAAGTGCATCATAAACATGCAGCAGCACGACTGCAAGCAATAATTCAATTTAGTATAGTTTGGATTTTAATATTGTCCAAAAGCAACGTTACAGGAATACATAAAAAAAATCAGGAAGAAAGGAAGGAAAGAAAGACAAAAAAGCACAAAGAAAGAAAGAAAGACAAGGTGAAGAAAAGTCAGGATGGAAAAAAGTACGAAAGACAAAAAAAGCACAAAGAAAGAAAGAAAGGGAAGAAAAACCAGGTGATAAAAAGGAAGGAAGGAAGAAAGGAAGGAAAAAAATGAAGAAAGAAAGAACGGCAAGAAAAACCAGGTAAACAAAGACTGCCGACGGCTTTGCTTCCTTTTCCTTCTTCTTACCTTCTCCATTCTTTCTTCTTTCTTCTTTCTATCTTTCTTTGATCCTTTCCTTATTTCTTTGTGACTTTTTGTCCTCTGTTTTTTCCTGCATTTTCTTTCTTTATTCATTTCATTCCTTCTTTCTATCTTTTTGTATTTGTTTTCTTTTTCTTTTCTTTCTTCCTGACTTTTCTCCTGTTTTTTCTCCCTTCCCTGCATTTTCTTTCTTTTTATCTCCTCTTATCTTCTTATTTTCTTCTACCTTTTTAACAAAAATTTCCTTTATTTTCTCTCATAGTTGATATATTTAATGTAAATAGAATTTCATATTTACCACGGTACCGTAGTACCGACATTGGCCACGAGCGGCAGCCTTGCAAGCCTTCTTTCCTTCTTTCTTTGTTTTATTGTTTCTTTCTTTTTTCTTCTTTCTTTGTGTTTTCTTTCTTTCTTCTTTCGTTTTGTTTTCTTTCTTTCTTCCTGACTTTTTTCCTCTGGTTTTGCTGCCTTTCCTTCTTTTTTTTCCCTTCCTGCATTTCTTATCTCACATTCTTCTACCTTCTTTCTTGTTGCTTCCTTTTTTTTGTTCCTTTTTTCTTCTTTCTCACACTGGATGCATTTGATGTATATAGAATTTCACGTTTCCCACCTCTGCAGTACCGGCATCGGCCACCAGGGGAAGCGCACCCAACCCTGAATTCCGGAGACGCAGATCCAACTTATTTTTACACCGTTACTGTAAATCAGAAAAGTACACGATTTTCTTCTTCGTAGAAACGCATGATGACGGCGTGTTGACGGCGTGATAACGGTGTGATGAGATCTGACTTACGATCTGCGTCTGGGCAGGATTTTCATTCATTCATCTTCTAGCGCTTTATCCGATCTTTCCTCGGGTCACGGGGAACCTGTGCTTATCTCAGGCGTCTATGGGCATTAAGGCAGGATACACCCTGGATGGAATGCCAACCCATCGCAGGACACACACACACACACACACATTCATACACTAATTTTCCAAGGTGCCAATCAACCTATCATGCATGTTTTTGGACCGGGGGGAAACCGGAGAACCCGGAGAAAAACCCCCTGAGGCACGGGGAGAACATGCACAAACTCCATACACACATGGCCGAGACGGGAATCGAACCCGGATCCTGGCGGTGTGAGGCGAACGTTCTAAGCACTACGCCACCGTGCCCCTTCTGGGCAGGATTTAAATAGTGTAATTGGTGCCTGTCTGGGGTGGAATTCCCCTTTTTGTAACACACACACACACACACACACAAGAAAGCCACATTTAAGGCTTTAATGAGATGCACAGCAGATTTGGCGGGTTTAATGGCGTATCACTGACTGACATCTGTGTGTCTTTCTCTGATTAGGATCTGATGTGGATTTGGTGTTTGGTGTTATCAGTAAAATGTGCAGTAAAACTCGAGTTTGTGTGTCGGAGGAAAACTGAAATATGTGTCCCGTAAAAAGAAAAGTCCGTATAAACAAAAGTACAAAATGTCTCATGTTTGAATGTATGAAAAGTTGATGAGAGGAACGTCGTGGATGTAATAAATGAGAGGAATCTGCACTTTTTCTTTTTACTTTTACTGATATATGATTTTTTTACCTCGTGTGATACGACTTTTACATTTTTTTAATTTAATGTGTCGGAAAAAATGGTTACAATTTGATTTTCTTTCTCTCTTCTTTCATTCTATCTTTCTTTCCTTCTATCTTCCATCTATCTATCTATCTATCAAACCTCTATTGGAGGAGATTTGGAGGAAGTTTGGAGGAGATTTTGGTGAGATTTGGAGGAGGTTTGGAGGAAGTTTTGAAGAAGTTTGGAATAGATTTGGGGGAGGTTTGGAGGAATTTTAAGGGCAATTTGGTGGAGATTTGGGGGAGATTTGGGGGAGATTTGGGGGAGATTTGGAGAAGGTTTGGGTGCAATTTGGGGGAGATTTGGAAGAATTTTGGGGGAGATTTGGAGGAGATTTGGAGGAAGTTTGGAGGAAGTTTGGGGGAGATTTGGAGGAGATTTGGAGGAGATTTAGAGGAAGTTTGGAAGAGGTTTGGATTAAATTTGGAGAAGATTTGGAGGAAATTTGGAGGAGGTTTGGGGGAGATTTGGGGGAGATTTAGAGGAGGTTTGGATTAAATTTGGAGAAGATTTGGAGGAAGTTTGGAGGAGGTTTGGGGGAGGTTTGGGGGAGATTTAAAGGAGATTTGGAGGAGGTTTAGAGGAAGTTTGGAGGAGATTTGAAAGAGGTTTGGATGAAATTTGGGGGAGATTTGGATGAGGTTTGGAGGAGATTTGGAGGAAGTTTGGAGG
>JACRUU010000025.1:2388676-2408676 GCA_030449085.1 Kryptopterus vitreolus
ACCTGTGTGTGTGTGTGTGTGTGTGTGTGTGTGTGTGTGTGTGTGTGTGTGTGTGTGTGTGTGTGTGTGTGTGTGTGTGTGTGTGTCCTGCGATGGGTTGGCATTCCATCCAAGGTGTATCCTGCCTTAATACCCATAGACGCCTGAGATAGACACAGACTCCCCGTGACCCGAGGGAAGATCGGATATAGCGCTAGAAGATGAATGAATGAATGAATGCATAGATAGATGGATGGATGAACAAAAATGTAAATAATATTTGCATTAAAACGCACAAAAAAACTGAAAAAAAAATTGCGTTCAAATGCAAGAAAAATAAGAAAAAAATTCATTTAAATGCACAAATTTTTTTACTTATTTATGCATTAAAATACGTTTTGCAATTAAATGTAAGAAAAAATGTCATATTTTTTGCATTTGAATGCAAGAAAAATGTAAATAATATTTCCAAGAAAAAAAAAAAAGAGTTTGCATTTCAAATGCAAGAAAAGTGATTCTTATTTATGCATTAAAATGTTTTTCATTTAAATGCAAGGAAAAAAAATGCAAATGCAAGAAAAAATTACATAAAAATAGGGAAGAAAAGGGAAATTAGCATTTTTTAAATGCAAGGAAAAAAAACAAATGCAAGACAAATGATTTGTTGCCGGGGGGGGGGGGAACATTTGCGGTGAATATTATTGCGAATAAACGGGGATTTCCACCAATAATTATTCCAAGAAAAATATCTCGAGAGCAAACCCTTGTGAAAAATCCGCTGTTTTTGTCGTTTTAAGAAAAGCAGTGAAATATTAAGTCTTGATTCTGAGAAATCACTAAAAAGTGGAAGAGAGAGCAATATCTTATCGACATGCCTTTAGCGAGGCAGAAGACTGTGGGTTGAGGGAGCAGGGTTGAGTGGCCGTCGTCTCAGTGACTCGAGGGAGTTTATTTTCCGCCCGTGCTCGTAGCGGTTTTTTACCTCACAGTGTTTCTCCTTCACTTTTCATCTCCTTTCTCCCACGTTTAACTGCGTTGTGTAAAGTGCATCTAAATGGTGTGGAATTTCATAGAATTTCTGCTCTGTGTGTGTGTGTGTGTGTGTGTGTGTGTGTGTGTGTGTCCTTCTCTTTGCCGGTATTTGAGTAGTTTTGCACATTGCATGAAAGCTCAGAGCGCTTCAGCCCCAAACCACCGGCAGCAACAGACACTTTGTGACCCTCTCAGGTCATTCCTGTAACATACGTACAATATATCATTTACATGCATCTATGGATAAATGAATGGATGGATGGATTAATCGATGAACCAATGGATGGATTAATAGATTGATTGGTGAATTGATTGAAGGATTGATGGATGGATTGTATGAATGGGTGGATGAGTGGATGGTTGGATGCATCATGGATGGATGTATAGATGGTTGCATGGATGTGTGGGTGGGTTTGCCTGAATTGATGGATGGATTGATAGATGGGCGGATGGATAGATGAATGGATGGTTGCATGGATAGATGGGTAGATTGATGGATGGTTGGATAGAGGGTTTTGTAGATGGATGGATGGGTTGATGCATGAATGGATAGATGGATGATTGCAAGGATGAATGGGTGGATGAATGGATAGATGGGATGGATGGTTGCAGGAATGTATGGCTGGATGGGTGTATATTTGCATGGATGGATGGATAGATGGGTAGACTGATGGATGGTTGGATAGATGGGTAGACTGATGGATGGATGGTTGCATGGATGCATGGATGGATGGGTGCATGGATGCATGGATGGATGGATGGATGTTTGCAGGAATGTATGGCTGGATGGGTGGATATTTGCAAGGATGGGTGGATGCATGGATGGATGGTTGGATAAATGGGTTTACTGATGGATGGATAGATGGATGAATGGAAGGATGGATGGTTGCATGGGTGGATGGATGGATGGATAGATGGGATGGATGGTTGAAGGAATGTATGGCTGGATGGGTGGATATTTGCAAGGATGGGTAGATGGATGGTAGGATAGATGGGTAGACTAATGGATGGATAGATGGATGGATGGTTGCATAAATAGATGGTAGATGGGTGGATGGTTGCATAGATGGATGGATGGATTGATGGATTGATGGATGGTTTCATGGTTGCATGGATGGATGGGTGGTTTCATGGTTGCATGGATGGATGGATGGATGGATGGATGGATGGTTGCATGGATGGATGGATGGATGGTTGCATGGATAAATGGTTGCATGGATGGATGGAAGGGTGGATGGATGGTTGCATGGATTGATGGAATGATGGATGGTTGCATGGATGGAAGGGTGGATGGATGGTTGCATTGATGGATGGTTGCAGGAATGGAAGGATAGATGGTCGGTTGTTTGCATGGATGGATTAATAGACGGATGAATGCATAGATAGATGGATGGATGGATGGATGGATGAATAAAAATGCGCAGCTGCAGCCAAAATGAAGTTTGCTGTGAATAAAAATAAGCCCACTCCTTCTGGCCAATCAGAGTGAAATATTGTCATGAAAAGACTTCGGAATAACTGAAGTGTGTGTGTGTGTGTGTGTGTGTGTGTGTGTGTGTGTGTGTGTGTGTGTGTGTGTGTGTGTGTGTGTGTGTGTGAGTGTGCGCGTGTGTGTGTGTATGTTGTACCTGAGCCTACAGTTTGTTTGTCTTGCTGCCACTTAATGGACAATCCCTGTTATGAACGACATCCTCTGAATTCCTCGAGTCTGGTGTCAACGTGTGTGAGAGCAGCGCCCCCTTCTGACCACATGCACTTACTACTTTTTATATTTGTTTTAGAATATACTACATTTATTTTTCTTTTTTTTTTTCATTATTAACGGAGACTCTCAGACAATCACAAAATGACACCTTTTTTATCTGATTGTTCATTTTCGTGAGCTAACCTACTATTATTAACTTTTGTAACCTACCCTGTCAAGCGAAACCCCTCTCTTCCTCCTTAAGCATCCCTCCTTTCTCTTCGTCTGTGCAGGACATTAACGTGTGCATCATGGAGAACTTCCCGGAGTGCTCGAACCCGCGCCTTTTCTACATCGTGCCATATTTCTGTGGTCAGCATCCTCAGTGCAGGTACTGATATCAGGTTGTACAGGAGTGTAAAGATGATGTCACGTGATGACGGTCAATAACGAGCGTGTGTGTGTGTGTGTGTGTGTGTGTGTGTGTGTGTGTGTGTGTGTGTGTGTGTGTGTGCGCGAGGCAGGGAGCCCGGTGTTTGGGCACTAGAGCGGGCGAAACAGAACGTCATAGAGAACTTCCTCCTAGTGGGAATTTTGGAGGAGCTGGAGGATGTGCTGCTCCTGCTCGAGAGACTGCTACCTCACTACTTCAGCGATGTGCTAAATATCTACCACAGCCCAGGTACACACAAACAAACAAACCCTAATACGCAAAATTAATAAATAAAATAATTAATAATAAATATTTATTATATATATATATAGGGGACACGGTGGCTTAGTGGTTAGCACGTTCGCCTCACACCGCCAGGGTCCGGGTTCGATTCCCGTCTCGGCCATGTGTGTGTGGAGTTTGTGCATGTTCTCCCCCGTGCCTCAGGGTTTTTTTTCTCCGGGTTCTCCGGTTTCCTCCCGGTCCAAAAACATGCACGGTAGGTTGATTGGCACCTTGGAAAATTGTCCCTAGTGTATGAATGTGTGTGTGTGTGTGTGTGTGATGGGTTGGCATTCCATCCTGGGTGTATCCTGCCTTAATGCCCATAGACACCTGAGATAGACACAGACTCCCCGTGACCCGAGGGAAAATCGGATAAAGCGGTAGAAGATGAATGAAATATATATATATATATATATATATATATATATATATATATATATATATATATCAGGGCTGTCAATCAAGTTCACTCAAAATCTCCCTTTAATTGTTTTCAATTATTGATGATTTCATATTTATTTTACTCTGGAAATGATTCTTTTAATATGAATTTCTTGTTAATGTTATTTGTTTAGTGTTGGTTTGAGGTGTAAAATATGGGACGTGGCTCCTTTAAGAATTGTGTTCCGGTTGCTTTTCTATATAAACTGGTGTTACTGTGTTTAGGTTATACGGAAACGCTTTATTGCGTTCAGTAAAAATGCGCTTTATTGCAGTAATACGGATTTGGGAATGCGATGCGCTTGCGTAAGGTTGCGTACGGTAATATATGCTAATTAATTATTTCTTTCTTTCTTAGTGGGTTTTTGTTGTTGTTTGGGTTTCGTTCATTCGCCGAACACGACGCAGCGTGAAGGAGCAGATCACTCACATGCATTACCTGCAGACTGCATTAATCACGCCTTAATAACATTAGTGCTATTTTTAGTATAAATATAAAACCTTCAACACAACATGTTTTTTTCAAGGCATCCTTTCTTTACTCAGATATAAAAAAAAAATATCGGCTGTAGTTCGGTTTGGCCTACAGGGGGCAGTGTTTGTATGGCGAATTTTTTCCCTCAGAATTTATGCTTGGGAAACGCTTTGAGATGTAACTTTTGAAGGTGCTATAGATGATGATGATGATGATGATGATGATGATGATGATGATGATGATGATGCAATAGGTCTACAGAAGCAAGTAAACGATTTGGCCACAAAGCATGCAAATGTCGGTAATTTAATTTCGCTTTGGATGCATTCCGGTATAATCTTGCGTCTTGCCTTTAACAGCTTTCTGGAAGGTGGGCAACCTGACAGGCACGGTGAAGAAGCACATGCCGACGCTGGAGGCCTTGCAGGTCCTTTACCGCCGCATGAGGTACGAATACGACCTGTACTACTTTGTGCGCGACCAGTTCCACCTGGCCAAGAAGAAAATCGGCCTCAAGTCGACTCGTCCGAGCTCGGAGCGGGAGCCCGTCTTCCTCAGGGAACTCGCCCTGAGAACCAACGACCCACTGGACGAGGACGACGAAGACGAAGATGAGGAGGACGGCGACGCCGCCGCTGTGGAAGATGCCAACAATTGGTTGGTGCAGCCGTGAACTATGGCCGCAAAGACTTGATATATCTCCTAGGACTCGAGTGGAGATAGCATTCCCAAGAGCACTTTGTGTGTGCGCTTGAGTGCGAGTGTGTTTGTGTGTGTGTGTGTGTGTGTGTGTGTGTGTGTGGGGGTGTGTACGTACACATGATCATGTGATACCCGTATTTTTAACGGGGGAATTAAAAATCCACCAGAGACAGCTGAAATACATGGATGGGCCTAATTTAATATATTCGAAATAACTTGACAATGTACAAATAAATTTATCTTTTGTCATTTTTTATTATTATTATTATTATTATTATTAATAAAATGCTTTTTGCTTTGTTTAAAAAAAAATGAAAGAAAAAAAAGCGTTTGGTCATTTGTTCTACCCGGCTTAAAAACACCTTACACTGCACATGCAAAACCTTATGTTTGTCTCTAAAATATAAACATATAAATAAATATAAAATATATTTATCTATATAAAATATGAATAAATATAATTAAATATAAAAGCACATCTATATATATATATATATATATATATATATATATATATATATATATATATATAAGCACAACAAATCATGGTCGCAACATTGCAACTAAAAAAATTCAACCCTCTAAATATGCAGATATTTTATTATTATTATTATTATTATTATTATTATTATTATTATTATTATTATTATTATTCTCCAGAGAATAAACAGAAATTTTATAGTACCGAGCGTTGGACTATAGGGGGCGGTGTGTGCCCATAAATAATAAGTTGAAATAAAAAGTAAATTGATTTGTTCTTTAAAAATTATTTCTTTATTTAAAATTAAAGCAGATGTACACGGTTTCAGCAGACAGCAACAAAAAATGGGTGTTTATTAATAAACGAAAACAAAAGTTCCATTGTTCAATTTCTGTTATTATTATTATTATTATTATTATTATTATTATTATCATGGCTATAGTATCGATATGGTTTTGGTATCGTGGATATTTAATCAAAGTTTTGGTATCGTGACAACACTAGTGTGCAACAGTTGCCTATAGTGTATATTTTATATTTTAATTCCTTGACTTGTATTAGTTCTAATTTACTGTACGTTGTGTTAATTTTATTA
Source organism: Kryptopterus vitreolus (assembly GCA_030449085.1). NCBI lineage: Eukaryota > Metazoa > Chordata > Actinopteri > Siluriformes > Siluridae > Kryptopterus > Kryptopterus vitreolus. The sequence continues at coordinate 2,394,784 of JACRUU010000025.1, forward strand.
CACTTGGGTCACTTGTTAAAATGACAGGAATGATTCATTCATTCATCTTCTACCGCTTTATCCGATCTTTCCTCGGGTCACGGGGAGTCTGTGTCTATCTCAGGCGTCTATGGGTATTAAGGCAGGATACACCCTGGATGGAATGCCAACCCATCACACACACACACACACACACACACACATTCATACACTAGGGACAATTTTCCAAGGTGCCAATCAACCTACCGTGCATGTTTTTTTGGACCGGGGAGGAAACCGGAGAACCCGGAGAAAAAAAACCCTGAGGCACGGGAAGAACATCCAAACTCGACACACACACATGGCCGAGACGGGAATCGAACCCGGACCCTGGCGGTGTGAGGCGAACGTGCCTCAGGAAGTGATTGCTGAGGCTTCAATCTTGGACGTTCATCAGAAGAACATTAGAGGGCGCTGTTTTACAATGAAACCCTGCTGGTCGCTTGAGGGTTGTGTGTGTGTGTGTTTGTGTGTTTGCAGGCTGAATTCTGATGATTTCTACACCACAGCTCTTAACCTTTATGGCGTGTAAAAAGAATAATGTTAGACATAAAACACAATGACAAGCTGATGGCGTGAACGACTTCGAAGGATATAAACATTGCTGTGTTTTTGCTCTGCCTGAGCAACTGGAGTCTATTTTAGTCCGTAGGCCGTCTGTAGTGTAACGGAGACGTATCTCTCGCTCGCATACATACAGTGCGGTAAGAGTTTGTCCATTTATGGTCTGTGGTTTGCGTTAGCAAGTTTAAATCACGTGTCTCTGATGCTAATTGTCCCGGCTCAGGTTCCTATCAGTCTGTCCTATACATTCCCATAAAGTATGTAAGTACGTACTGTGCTTAAGTCATTTATTTTTTTACCTGTTTTTAACGAAATATATTAAAATATAATATTATTCATTCATCTTCTAGCGCTTTATCCGATCTTTCGTCGGGTCACAGGGAGTCTGTGCCTATCTCAGGAGTCTATGAGTATTAAGGCAGGATACACCCTGGATGGAATGCCAACCCATCGCAGGGCACACACACTCACACACACACACACGGGACAATTTTCCAAGGTGCCAATCAACCTACCGTGCATGTTTTTGGACCGGGGAGGAAACCGGAGAACCCGGAGAAAAACCCCCTGAGACACGGGGAGAACATGCACAAACTCCACACACACATGGCCGAGACGGGAATCGAACCCGGACCCTGGCGGTGTGAGGCGAACGTGCTAAGCACTAAGCCACCGTGCCCCTTAAAATATAATATAAAAATATAAAAACTTTTAAAATGTAATATATTTCATTTTGAATTCTTGCGTATTCTTCCAGAACAGGCATTTTTGATGTTTATTCGACAGTGTTGCACGATATACCGGTGCCAGAAAGGTATCGCGATACCCTGCTTTTAAAAACGATACGATTATTCATTTTCTTAGTAGCGGGATTCCAAAAACTGACGGCTGTAGTTTCAAGGTTTGGACTATAGGGGGCAAATTATGTGCGTTGTAAAAAATAATAATAATAATAATAAATAAATAAAATATTGCACTCTGAATTTCTTGCTGCTGAAACGTATAAATAATTTTCAGTTACACCATTTTTTTTAGGTATAACTTTATATTTATAGCATGATATGATTACTGTTTTTTTTTTTTTGCCATAATATCGATTTGCTATTGGTACCGTGATATTTAAACTAGGTATCGTATCAATGTGACACGACACTGTAATTTTAGTTGTTGATTGATAATAGTATTTTTGTTTGTTTTTATTTTTTAATGTAAAATATTTTGGCTTTTCTATAACAAGTGTCTCATACACGTCATATAGTCAAATGATTTTAAAAGTCATATTGGAAGTTTGAAATAGAAAAACAGGTTGAACTGTTTATACTTTTCTGTTTTTTTTTTCCTTTTCCCATCAATTTTGCACAAAAATACACAATTATTGTGAATCTCCAGGAAAAAAGTGACTCTAAAGTGTGAATAACACACACTGGAGTTTCGCTTTTATGAGATCATTAGCGATACTTCTGATAGAGATGATGTAAGCTTGTGGGACCTCAGATACCTCTCTGTGGTCTCAATAGCTGTGGTGTGGCGCCCCCTAATGGTCTTACAAAGTGTATTGCACGGCCCACCTCCGTTTACTTTTTGTTTTGTTTCCAACACAAAGAAAAACATAAAAATCCATAAATCCCTTTGTGGAACCCATTTTTAAATTCATCACCTCTATATTCTGGGAAATCCGAAGCAAATGTGATAAAGTGCGTTTTCCTGGATTTGAGAAGCTTGCGGAATGTGCTGACACGGCAGACGTTTTTCACCTCCTCTCTCTTGCTCTTCTCATACAGAGAAAAAAAAATCCAGATCTTTGCACTATAAATTACAAATGTTTTCCCGGAGACATCAGTGGACAAACAGAGCGGCGTTTATGTTTACACAGTACAAAAGCAAACAAGACTCCAGTCCGCCCTTACTGACCTGCACGTCGAGTGAAGCTACATGAAAATCTAAATATTTATTCCCTTCGTTAACACTTTATCCTCGAAGTGGGATTCGAGGAGTCTGTGTCTATCTCAGGCGTCTATGGGCATTAAGGCAGGATACACCCTGGATGGAATGCCAACCCATCGCAGGACACACACACACTCACACACACACACACATTCATACACTAGGGACAATTTTACAATGTGCCAATCAACCTACCGTGCATGTTTTTTGGACCGGGGGAGGAAACCGGAGAACCCGGAGAAAAACCTCCTTGAGGCACGGGGAGAACATGCAAACTCCACACACACACATGGCCGAGACGGGAATCGAACCCAGGCCCTGGCGGTGTGAGGCGAACGTGCTAACCACTAAGCCACCGTGCTCCCCTGTATTGTATTTTATTTTATTGTATTTTATTGTATTGTATTTAATTTTATTGGATTGTATTTAATTTTATTGTATTGTTTTTTTATTGTAATGTATTTTATTGTATTTTGTTTTATTGGATTGTATTTTATTTAATTGTATTTTGTTTTATTGGATTGTATTGTATTTTATTGTGCTTTATTGTATTGTCCATCCATCCCTCCATCCATTCATCTTCTACCGCTTATCCGGTACCGGGTCGCGGGGGCAACAGTCTAAGCAGAGATGCCCAGACTTCCCTCTCTCCGGGCACTTCCTCTAGCTCCCCCGGGGGGACACCGAGGCGTTCCCAGGACAGTCGATAGACATAGTCCCTCCAACGTGATCTGGGTCTTCCCCGAGGCCTCTTCCCGGTGGGACATGCCTGAAACACCTCCCCTGGAAGGCGCCCAGGAACTTCTCACCCTATCTCTAAGGGAGCGCCCAGCCACCCTGCGAAGGAAAGCTCATTTCGGCCGCCTGTATCCGGGATCTAGCCCGTTCGGTCATGACACAAAGCTCATGGCCATAGGTGAGAGTAGGAACGTAAATCGACCAGTAAATTGAGAGCTTTGCCTTTTGGCTCAGCTCCCTCTTCACTACGACGCACCGGTACATCGACCGCATTACTGCAGAGGCCGCACCGATCAGCCTGTCGATCTCTCGTTCCATCCTCCCCTCACTCGTGAACAAGACCCCAAGAGACTTGAACTCCTCCACTTGGGGAAGGAGCTCTCCATCAACCTGAATTGGCCAAACCACCTTTTTGTGGCTGAGGACCACGGCCTTCAGGGATTACTGCCACGACTGGCACCTGAGAGCTTACGGCCGCAGCTCAGAATGGCTGCATCGACAATGGAGGTGTGTGTGTGTGTGTGTGTGTGTGTCTCAGCGCTCCAATTCAGTTAAGGAGTACATCGGCCACCGTTATTCTATAACGGATTGGAAAACCAAGTTTAGGAAAATTACTAATCAGAATACGGATCATTTGTTCTTCATTCCTGAACTCATCATGAAAACCATAATAAAACACAAAAGAAATATCCTATAATTGCATTCTTTCATTGTATGGAAGAAACACCTGGAAAAGCCAGTAGTACCAAAAAAAAAAACGCAACAAAACACAAACTAGAAGGTTTTGCCAAAAAAACGGAAAAAAAAAACGCTGAGTGTTTATGGAAACATTTACACGCTTTTTTTTTGTCCAATCACAGACTCTTTGGTCCATCCAGGGCGTGTCCAAGGCGTTACGCATAAAAACATACACACACATAAAATATCGTCCGTCTTCCACAGCGTAGACGTTTCAGCGTTGAGATTGTGCGTAGTCGAAATGTACGTTATAGCGTACACTTCTTCACATAGCAGTGTTTAACAACGGGGCCACTTTCGACGTCGTCTTGTAGCACCTGCGATAAATACAAAAGAAAAACAAAACATAACCTCAGCAGCAAAAACATCTTCGCAAACTCTAAATCCGGTTGAAATCCAATTTCCATCTTTTTTGGAACCCAGTACCGAATCTACTCGATCATTTCCATGCCGTGCGTCTTCGGCGTTTCGTTTCCGAGACGAAGGGGGAAAAAAAAACGAAAACAAAAACAACCTGGACCCTTCGGAAATGTCAGATCCATCATGACAGTTAAAGCGTGAGGTGGAAAGGTTCGTTGTGCCTCCTGCTCCTCAGGCTTTGCTGTCGGACATGTTGAGGGCGTCGTCTCTTGCCGTCGTCTTCTTGCTCGTCTTTGTGCCCAGAGCTTCGGCCTCCTCCAGCGTGGAGGTGAGCGGCTCGCCCAGCGTCTCCGGCAGGAAGAAGGTCAAAACCCCGACGATGAAAGACAGGATACCAACGATGAGCTACGGGACAGACGTCAGGAACGGACATGACGTTATAATGTCAGACAGACCGACAGACAGACAGACAGACAGTGATTACCTGAGGCAGGTAGGTCCAGACGTCTGTAAGGTAAACACAGAACGGCGCCACCACACTTCCGATCCGACACGACATACTACCACTTCCCACTGCGAGTGACCTGCAGACACACAAATATTCCTTGGCGTGTAATGTACTATAATATATACTGTAATATATCATTTAATGTATACTGTAAGTGTACCACACTGTAATATACACTATAATGTGTACTATACTGTTATATATACTGTATATGTGTATGTGTAATATACTAAAATATATACTGTAACAAGAGGCACGGTGGCTTAGTGGTTAGCACGTTCGCCTCACACCGCCAGGGTCCGGGTTCGATTCCCGTCTCGGCCATGTGTGTGTGTGGAGTTTGTGCATGTTCTCCCCGTGCCTCAGGGGGTTTTTCTCCGGGTTCTCCGGGTTCTCGGTTTCCTCCCCGGTCCAAAAACATGCACGGTAGGTTGGGTTGATTGGCACCTTGGAAAATTGTCCCTAGTTTATGAATGTGTGTGTGTGTGTGTGTGTGTGTGTGTGTCCTGCGATGGGATTGGCATTCCATCCAGGGTGTATCCTGCCTTAATGCCCATAGACGCCTGAGATAGACACAGACTCCCCGTGACCCGATGGAAGATCGGATAAAGCGGTAGAAAATGAATGAATGAATGAATATACTGTAACATATAATGTACATAATATATATATATATATATATATATATAATAAATACTGCAATATATATATATATATATATTAATATATACTGTATTACACTGTGTGTGTACTATACTGTGTTAATATACTGTAATTATATAATGTAATACATATTACGCTACGCCTCCATGAAACCTAAGTGCTCATCTTACCCATTTCCTTGGTCCGAGTGGCGAATTAATGCAAATTATATTTAGGACATTTCTTAGATGCCCTTCTGCAGAGCAAATTACATCTGAGCACTTGTGGGTTATAAGGGCCGTGCTCAAGGGCCCACTAGTGGAAGCTTGGTGATAAACCTTCAACCTTACGATCCAGTGCACGATCCTAAGCTACGGTAAAAAAACACCACCCATGTAAATAAATTCCCTTGGCAGGAAATGTCCTCACCTGATGATTGTTGGGTAAAGTTCACACGTGTACAGGTAAATGAGACCGAACGCGATGGCGATGGCGAACTTCCCCGTCATGCTCAAGATGATGGCCAGGATCTCAAAGTCCTACAATCAAAAGCACAACCAGAAAAAAGACAGACTATATATATATATATATATATATATATATATATATATATATATATATATATATATATATATATATATTGTAATGTGTACTGTATGTATTTACTGTATTATACTGTAATACATATTATATATTTATATATTCCGACTGTATCCAGAATTTTTCCCCACTCATTCACACACAATTCATAACTGTTTTCAATTTAATTTTAAACTTAATATATATATATATATATATATATATATATATATATATATATATATAATATAAATAATAGTGGTATTATTATAAAAATAAAAATAAATAAAAAAAAAAACATTTCTGTACGCAACACTGCAGAGGGACTTTCTTTCTTTATCATGACTCATGGTGTGTGATATATATATATATATATATATATATATATATATATATATATATATATATATATATATATATTTGTGTGTAAGATTTAGTTCGTGAAAATACTCAAGCAGCTTTTCTTTTAAATGAAATAAGATTTCATAAATAAATACACGAGTGCGAATAATAAAGAGTTTCATTATTTCCCTGCGGAGGAACTTTTTGAACATGCTGTATATGTGGTTTGATGTAATACAATAATACGAACAATTTTTTTATTATTTTAAAAAAGACAAGGAAAACAAATAGCTTGTTTATTTTTACTACACCGGCCTTATTTTCTATTATTTTGTGTAAAAAAAAAATCGATGGAATAATCGCTAAAAATTATTAAAATATTCGACAGTCTTACTTAAGTCAATGCAACATGTGTGTGTGTGTGTGTGTGTGTGTGTGTGTTAACGAAAGACATAGGTTATTTCAGAGCACAGCTGCTGTCCGCACTCGCAGATAGTTTTACTGAGTGATGACCCGAACCTTAAATAGTTGCAGTCTCGCCGCGAAGGACACAATCTTCAAACTCATAACCTGACAAGGTTTAAAAGTGGTACTATAGTGCACATTTTCACACTCGGGACGGACACCCGACACCCCACAACACTACATTAACCCCCCCCTCCCCAATGTACAAATCCTCTACCATACACCCACCAGGAGCAGGTCTATTTATAAATGCGACTCGCCAGCAGAGCCGCAGTCAGACACGGTTTATATAACGTTTTAGTCGTCGGGCAAAAGGCATTTCTGTAAATTCATTATATATATATATATATATATATATATATATATATATATATATATATATATATATATCAATTGTAGGGAGGTGGTAGCCCAGAGGTTAAGGTGTCGGAAGATCATGGGTTCAAAACCCACCACCACAAAGCTGCCACTAGTGGGCCCTTGAGCAAGGCCCTTAACCCTCAATTGCTCAGTTGTAAGTCGCTCTGGATAAGGGCGTCTCTGCTAAATGCCGCAAATGCAAATGCAAATGCAATTGTGTCTGATATTTGAACTAAGTCATTAATGTTATGTATACCTATATGACGATTCTCAACGCAATTTTCTTGTTAACGTTAACGTAAAAGTGTGTTTTAAACGGTTTAAACTCATCATTAAGGGATATTTCTTATGTTTCCGGACGGACGCTTTTGATTGCCGGATGAGTGCATGATTTTCTTTATTTAAATGATCCAGACATGGCTTTGATGGATGGATGGATGGATGGATGGATAGACAGTGTTAGAATGATCATTTACATGCATTTACTCTTAAATGTTTATGGGATGCCTCCAGCCCCTGTCGATCTGAACTCCTCCCCAATGGGTTTGTCAGTAGTGGAAATACCTGAGGCACTGCGATGATGAGCATACAGGCGACTCCACTAAGCAACAGCGACGGCGCACATGTCATCTTCCTCCCGAGTCGGTCCATCGCATAGCAGCCGATTAAATACGACGGCAGTTCGACCGCACCTGCCGAACACCAGAGGCGGGTTTTAATGCACAGGTCCTCTGATTGGACGCTTCCAGGGACTGTATCCGGAATTTTCCCCCACTCATTCAGACACAATTTATATCTGTTTTCAACCCTGGCTTTAATTTCAAAAAGTATTTAGATAGGGGGGGGAGGTGTGGCTCAGTGGTGGTTTGGAAGGGGGCAGCGCTCGGTGGTGGTGGTTTGGGGGGGTCGGCGCTCAGTGGTTGTTTGGAGGGGGCAGAGCTCAGTCATAGTTTGGAGGGGGTGGAGCTTCGTGATGTTTGGAGGGCGGTGGATCTCCATCGTAGTTTGGAGGGGGGGTGGAGCTCAGTGGTAGTTTGGAGGGGGGCGGAGCTCAGTGGTAGTTTGAGGGGAGCGGATCTCAGTCATAGTTTGGAGGGGGTGGAGCTTCGTGATGGTTTGGCAGGGCGGTGGAGCTCAGTGGTAGTTTGGAGGGGGGCGGAGCTCAGTCATAGTTCAGAGGGGGTGGAGCTTCGTGATGGTTTGCAGGGCGGTGGAGCTCAGTGGTAGTTTGGAGGGGGTGGAGCTTCGTGATGGTTTGGAGGGCGGTGGAGCTCAGTCATAGTTTGAGGGGGGCGGAGCTCAGTCATAGTTTGGAGGGGGTGGAGCTTCGTGATGGTTTGGAGGGCGGTGGGGCTCAGTGGTAGTTTGTAGGGGGGTGGAGCTCAGTGGTAGTTTGAGGGGGCGGGGCTCAGTCATAGATTGGAGAGGGTGGAGCTTCGTGATGGTTTGGAGGGGGTGGGGCTCAGTGGTAGTTTGGAGTGGGGTAGGGCTAAGTGGTAGTTTGGAGTGGGGTGGGGCTCAGTGGTAGTTTGGAGGGGGTAACAGTAAGCTTTAAAACCATGACGTGTAGCTCTGCTCTTGCTCTCGTGTTGAAATGCATCAGTACATAAATGAAAAGACAAACACACACATAAGCAATAATTACCGGCGACAAAGAGGTTGATGTACTGGTTTCCTCCGAGGTTGACCGAGCCCAGACTGAACACATAGTAACCCAGTGAGCCGATGAACCAGATCGCCCAGCAGGTGGCGCTGCGGCCGGCCATCTTCCAGCTGCCAAACATGTCCAGGATGCTCAGCTTCTTCTCCGGTTCCTCCATCCTGCGGTCATTTTGACGTCTGTCCTTCAGAAGAGCGTTTTCCTCTATTAGCTCTAAAACCTGCGACACAGACAAAACAGACGTCGAGCAAAACGAGGAACGTTTTACTGCGTTTTTATTCATTTTTATGCCATTTTGGAAGACGCGACTTCAGCAATTGAGGGTTGAGGGCCTTGCTCAAGGGCCCACTAGTGGTAGAACAGGGGACCTAGAGAGAGAGAGAGAGATAACACAGGGGACACTCGAGAGAAAAACATGAAAGACTTGAGAAAACAAAATGGAGTAAGAAAAAAAAGGGGAAGAACCAGGAACAATAAAGCCAAAGCAAAGTAAGTCAGACAAAACAAAGTTATTAATTCATTCATTCATCTTCTAGCGCTTTATCCGATCTTCCCTCGGGTCACGGGGAGTCTGTGTCTATCTCAGTCGTCTATGGGCATTAAGGCAGGATACACCCTGGATGGAATGCCAACCCATCACAGGGCACACACACACACACACACACACACACATTCACACACTAGGGACAATTTTCCAAGGTGCCAATCAACCTACCGTGCATGTTTTTTGGACCGGGAGGAAACCGGAGAACCCGGAGAAAAACCCCCTGAGACACGGGGAGAACATGCAAACTCCACACACACATGGCCGAGACGGGAATCGAACCCGGACCCTGGCGGTGTGAGGCGACCGTGCTAACCACTAAGCCACCGTGCCCCTTACAAAACAAAGGTACTAAAGGAAAATAAGGACGTTACAGGGAATCCGAAAACTCTGGAAAAAGGGGAAAAACAGGCAAAAACACGGAACACGGGTAAAACAAACAGCAAAACGACCACAAAGAAACACCAGAACACAATAGCAAAGTAAACAACACCACAAGAAACGAGGGGAATAGCAACAGTAAAAACTAGGGGGACAGGGAATATGGCATAGGGAGCAAAGGGCCCAGTGGTGACCCCTAGTGGTCAACACAAAGTCCAGCGTCTGACAGCTTTCCATATAATGAAACGTTTAGGTGATATGTTTATGTCTAGGTTATACCGAAGCGCATCGCATTCCCAAAAGAAAAAGGCGCTTTATTGCGTAATACGGATTTGGGAAAGGTTCCATACGGTAATATACGCTTATATAGCGAGGATACCTGTTGTGAATGCGCAGCTAATTGGGGGAAATATAAACGGCTGGACGTCTGAATAAGAACATTCACAATCACTCTCGAGTAAACAAGTGAAAGAAAACAGCTGTCAGGTTTAGAGGACACTGAATCCTGCCCCCCCCTCCCCAAATGTGAGGGGTAAATAGTGCTGGCTCTCGTCCAAGAGGGTTTCCTCACTCTGTTTCTGTTTTGGCCTTGAGTGACCCAGTGGGTTAGGCAACACCCTCATATTCATTTTATTTTCCTGTTTACATTCAGTCCGGGTCAAGGATCGCACAGCTGACACAGCTACCACCGAGAAGTGAGGAATTACTGATCCGAATCCCGTGCCACAGCAGGCTTATGGGATTGACCCAACCCCCTCCCTCCGATGATACAGCTGGGTCTGTACCTTCAGTCTGGGCTCCACTCCGTTCCATCGAGCCATGGTATTCAGGAGCTCCTGGGCTTCCTGGTGCCGTCCCTTGGCCATCAGGTAGAAGGGTGTCTCGGGGAACATCCAGCAGTACAGCAGGAATGGCGAGGTGCTGAGGGTGAGGATGATCTGGTAGAGCCACCACACTCGCACGAGGTAACCCACCAGGGCGACCACCATGACGCCGACGGCGAACGCCGCGTGCACGTGCATGGACGTCCACGTCCGCACTCTGCTGCCCGTGAACTCCGTGACGTACACGAACACCACGACTAGATATCCGCTAGACACCTGCGGACACATGACATGGAGGGGTCTTTCTGAGCTGGAAAATGAGGGGGATATTTGTTCTCATGGAAACGCTCGGGAGATAACGTTAATAATAATAATCCTAATAAAATAATAATGTAATAATAATAATAATAGTAATAACAACAAAATAATAAAACTAATAAAATAATAATAATCGTCATCATAAAAATAATAAAATACTAATAATATAATCATCATCATCATTATAATAATAATAATAATACTATTAAAATAACAATAATAATTATTATATATATTGAAAAAAAAATATATATATATATAATAAAAAATAAATATTAGGAATAATAATGATTATAAAAATAGTTTTAAATAATAATAATAATAATAACAAAATACTAACTTAATAAATTATAAGTATTATTAATAATAATGAAAATACAATTAATAAAATAATTATTCTTTATAAGATTATAATAATATATAATCGTGATATAACAATAAAACAATAATAATAAATATAATATGATAATACAATAATTATAATAAAAAATAATAACAGAATTATAATAATAATGATAATAACAGCCCGAAATTCCAAATCCAGCCAAATCATAAAACTCAACTGAAACGGCGTTAATAACAAAATTGCTATTACAGATCACTGTTATTGTTATTGTTATTGTAAATAACTGTTAACTGTTATTGTTTACCAGTGGTGAAAAATCGGTATCAAAAACATAAACAACTTTTACTCTTGACTCAACTATATTCACACTTTATAGCACTGCTTATAGGAACAAACTTCACTGTACAACAAGACAGTAGTCTGGAAAAAGGTGAAACATTACAATAATAATAATAATAATAATAATAATAATAATAATAATAATAATAATAATAATAATAAAAGGAACATATATGTGCCTAGGTGTTACCAAACTATTCTTACCATGGCCAGCAGGAAGCGCATCAACATGAATATGTAATAGTTTCCTGTAAACGCCACAGTGATGCCAAATACAAACTGGCACACACTTGTGGACATCAGAATGGGACGTCTGCCAACTCTGGAGAAAGACAAAGTAAAGCAGAGATTGATGCTACGTTGTAGCATTATAAGGCATTATAAGTCTTATAAAGGCGACTTTGACGTCCTGACCTAAAACTCTACGTCACTAATAACTGCCCAGATATATGCATGTATTGATATGCTATTAATAGCTACCTGTCAGCCATGTCTCCAAACAGCAGTGCCCCGATCAGGACTCCCAGCATAAAAGTAGGCTGCGTAAGCTTGGCGAGCCATTCCTTCTCGCACACCAGGTCCCATTCGGTGACGATGCTCTGCTCTACCTGGCTGCGATCGAACGCGTAGCCCCTGCACGACTCCACCGATTTGTTGCCCACAAACTCGTACTGAAAGTCTTGGGCGAAGTGGCGCAGCATTTTGCGACACGGTCCGAGCTCCCACTGCTCTCCGTTGACCCTCCGGACCACCACCGGGCCGTTTCCGGGAGTGTAAAAGGGCCAGATGTCCTCCAGCGAGGCGGCCGAGTGGTTATTGTACAGGACATCGGTGACGTTCGGCGGAGCGCTGCAAAGGAACTTCGGCGTCTCCACCAGGAAAACCGAGGCCAGGTAGTGAATCCCGCAGGACACGGCTTGGAAAACGGCGGCGAAGTAGAGGCAGGCTTGAAACCTAGCGAAAGAGGAATTTGTGATCAACCGAAACCTGCACAAGTTTCCAACACAAGAGGTGTCGAAAGTATTCACACTCATTCCTCAGGTAGAAGTGTAGATACTGGGGTTTAAAAAAACGTATGAAGTTTTTTTACCCGAGTCATTTCTTCCTTTAGGGGGCGCCACAGCGAATGGTGGGTTTTTTTTTTTTTTTAATGCTGGATGCCCTTCCTTGGGACCTGGCTTGTGGGCCGACTGAGCAATTGGGGTTAAGGGCCTTGCTCAAGCGCCCACTAGTGGCAGCTTATTGCTGACCCTTTCGGTATAGGTTTCTTACTCAAGTAAAAATGACATTAAGGATCTTGAAGTTGCAACGATCGTTAATTTATTCGAAAGTGTCTCAACGGAACTCCCTACTGTAGAGTCATTTGCGGAGGACGAAGAGAAAACACCCGTTTGATAAACGAGCCAGTAGTGGAGAAATAATCACTTTTTAGAGGGAAATTTTGCGTAACGACCCCCGACACTGGTCACGTCCGTGCTGATGTGATTTGTTCAGGTGCGAAGGATCGAGTACGAACCAATAAGGCGTCGGATATGTTTATATCTCATCCGACCACATTCACTCGGATTTTTACATGTATTTTTGTTGAACGATGGAATGAAAAAACCAGCCGGAATGAAAAACGTACCGATAATTCCGCAATTTTCTACTTAATTACGGTTTGTGCTTTGTAACTCAAGACGTCTGAGAATGCTGGAGATCCAGGGCCTCCTGACACAGCGATGGAACAAGGTTCTTTCTAGCGCTGCTATAAAAATGATATAAAATATTACTATAAAAATGCCCGTAAGGCTGCGTTCATCAATATGACTGGACAATGCTCGGCGTTAAAGCCACACTAAATTTGCAGCACACTTCTCGGACTAGAGTAGTGGTGCCTATTCCAAAAATGCTAAGTATGAGGTGGTGCAGGACCCACACTGGAGGGGGAGGGGCAGATATTCTTAGCCAGTCCACCCTCAGACATGGAATCGGAAGAGGGAAACCCCATATGAAAACCTGAGCTCGGGATTAAAACATAAACCCTGGTGGGCAGCGATGCACCTACTCAGATGACTCGACATGACCTCAGTCAACTGCAAAGTGAAATGGACGCCCACAAGGCGCAGCCGTCTGTCCATATTAAACATCAACTCAAAAAAAAGATGTTCTTTATGGCACGTTTATTGCATGCGGGACACTTTACAAGTACAGTATATCTCTTTACCGATAGGAAACGCTGCT
>JACRUU010000025.1:2411176-2476176 GCA_030449085.1 Kryptopterus vitreolus
TGCTGCTCTGAATCAATGTCCATTGTTAAAAGCGCCATCCAAATCATCCAAATCATTCATTCATTCATTCATCTTCTACCGCTTTATCCGATCTTCCCTCGGGTCACGGGGAGTCTGTGTCTATCTCAGGCGTCTATGGGCATTAAGGCAGGATACCCCCTGGATGGAATGCCAACCCATCGCAGCAGGACACACACACACACACTCACACACACAAATTTATACACTAGGGACAATTTTCCAAGGTGCCAATCAACCTACCGTGTATGTTTTTGGACCGGGAAGGAAACCGGAGAACCCGGAGAAAAACCCCCCTGAAGGCACGGGGAAGAACATGCACAACTCCACACACACATGGCCGAGACGAGAATCGAACCCGGACCCTGGCGGTGTGAGGCGAACGTGCTAACCACTAAACCACCGTGTCCCCCATCCAAATAAAATTTAAATAAATAAGAATTTTTTTTAAAAAAGCACTGTCTAGATTCTGTCTAGAATTTGCCAAATTACTGTGAATTTCCAGTCTGTCTATGAAAGCAAAATCAACACTTGCCATTGCGTCGTGAGATTTCGAATTCTAGCGCCATCCGTGTAAAACATTTTCCCTCGGGCCTGCGTCCAGCTGCCAGGTTCCCACTCGTCAAGGTTTTCCTGATAGAGGTGACCAGAGTACAATATGTGTATGTGCAAACATTTGCTTTGGTGCGAGTGAAAATAAAAAATTATATATATATATATATATATAGATATATATATATATTATATATATATATATATATATATAGATATATATTTCTGTGCACAATGCTTTTTCTGCATATATATATATATATATATATATATATATATATATATATATATATATATATATATATATATAATATAGGCTGAGACACGGTGGCGTAGTAGTTAACACGTTCGCCTCACACCGCCAGGGTCCGGGTTCGATTCCCGTCTCGGCCATGTGTGTGTGTGGAGTTTGCATGTTCTCCCCGTGCCTCAGGGGGTTTTTCTCCGGGTTCTCCGGTTTTTCCCCCGGTCCAAAAACATGCACGGTAGGTTGATTGGCACCTTGGAAAATTGTCCCTAGTATGTGAATGTGTGTGTATGTGTGTGTGTGTGTGAGTGTGTGCCCTGCGATGGGTTGGCATTCCATCCAGGGTGTATCCTGCCTTAATGCCCATAGACGCCTGAGATAGGACACAGGCTCCCCGTGACCCGAGGGAAGATCGGATAAAGCGGTAAAAGATGAATGAATGAATGAATATATATTTTAATGACCGGCGATGGAAAAATCTCCATGGGAAAAAAATACTCGGCACCCCCTACAGTCAAACACCAGGTACTACAGCAGTCTTTATCATTATTATTATTATTATTATTATTATTATTATTATTATTATTATTAAATTCCCGCTACTAATAAAATAAAAGAATCGTATCGTTTGAAAAAGCAGGGTTATCATGATATCATTCTAATACAGGTATATCGTGCAACACTAATCCATTCAAACTGGCATTTCTTTTTATTAAATAAGTAAATTAGATTAAAGGAGCTGCCAACATGCATCTGAATGTTTTTTTAGAATGTGTGGAACAAGATTCTTTGGTCTGGTGAATTAAGGGTGAATTATGGGTGAATTACTTAGTCTTCATTCTAAACGTTATTCCTGGAGGAAACCAGTCGATCAAAAAAGCGGCCAAAAGGGGGCAGTATTGCGCTGTGTATGAAAGTTTTGAAATAATGCTTGTATTCTTGAAGGCAGTACTTCTGTATAACTGTTCCCCATATATAGACATATAGACAATTATTATTATTCATTCATTCATTCTTCCACCGCTATATCCGATCTTCCCTCGGGTCACGGGGAAGTCTGTGTCTATCTCAGGCGTCTATGGGTATTAAAGGCAGGATACACCCTGGATGGAATGCCAACCCATCGCAGGACACACACACACATTCACACACACACATTCACACACTAGGGACAATTTTCCAAGGTGCCAATCAACCTACCGTGCATGTTTTTGGACCGGGGGGAAACCGGAGAACCCGGAGAAAAACCCCCTGAGACACGGGGAGATCATGCACAAACTCCACACACACATGGCCAAGATGGGAATTGAACCCAGATCCTGGTGGTGTGAGGCGAACGTGCTAACCACTAAACCACCGTGCCCCATTATTATTATTATTATTATTATTATTATTATTATTATTATTATTATTACTATATGTATTACATGTATTAACACCAAATATGAAATCAAATGTTAGGCAATAGTTAAGTATTTTTATGTGCCCGTTTGTAGTTCTACTGAACTATATATATATTTTTTTTAATGTAATATTTATTTAAATATTTGCTGATCCAGAATCCATTTTCAGAATCGATATATCGGTCCCAGATACGTATCGCGATACCCTGCTTTTAAAGAGCGATACAATTCTTCATTTTATTAGTACCGAGAATGTCACCTTGGAAACGTCGCAGATTACAAATTACTTTCATCAAAATGTAATAAATAGTGTAACTTTTCAATTACTCTATGAAAGTAAACAACTGATAACATTTGATTACTTTATGATCACTTACATTTGACCACTAGGTGGCACTTTAAGTTAACATTCTAAGGGAAAACGTTTCAAACCCTCGGAAAAGACATTCGAAATGAAACTGCATCAGAATATGGGGTTTGGGTTGTTGCGGTACGTCCTTGTTACGCTTCGCCGTATTATTGTGTGTCATGTTACGAGACTGAGAGCGCCACTGCCACCTACAGTAGCGGGTGTGTAATTATACTTTACTTCAGTAGTATAATAGTATACTAGTATAGCAAAAAAAGCATATTCCCCGGAGTCACGAAACCCCCCCCCCACACACACACACACCCCCAGAAGACACCACTGTGTCCCAGCAAAATGTTCAGTAGCACATCGATGCGATACATAGGAAAAAATCACGATACCAATACCAAAACGATACTATGGCAAAAATAATAATAATAATAACAATAACAATAATAATACCAGTAATCAAACATGTGATACATATTCATGAATTATGTATTGATTTATTTTGACTTATTTATTGATGTTTTATTTATCATGTTTACCGCTGTGTCTGATTTCACATGAAGCCCTGTTTGTAATCATTAACATTATCATAACATATCATATCATAAATGTGACATTTATTTTGCGATTACGTTACGTAACGCCGTTACATGTAACTCCCCAACGCTGTCGGTCGGAGCGACAATAAGAGCGTCGGATTGAGTGTCGAATTGTATAAAACGGCCGAGGAAGTGTCTGAGGAAGACGAAGGAAATACCTCCTGCCATCTGCTCCGAATCGGACGTGCCGACAGTGCGACTGATAGCGAACGCAAAACAGATGACTGCTGACTGGGAGAAGGTGGGTGGAGAGAGAGAGAGAGAGAGAGAGAGAGGGAAAGAGAGGGAGGGAGAGAGAGAATGGAAAGGGAGGGAGTAAATAGACAAAGAGGGAGTTTCAGAACGCTATCTACCTACACACACAGCAGCTCGCCAGCTCATTCCCGCCACACAGGCATGGACTCGTGTGCACCGAGTAACCAGAGAGCTTCGAGGAAAGGGAATGGGTTGGAGGACGAAAACGTATGGATCAATGGCCCCTAAAACAAGCCGTAAAGGATGAACAGGTGTGCGTTTGCGTGCGCGTGCGTCCTCCTCGCCGCATTGGGCCTCGCCGTTCACGTCCTCGTGGAGGTCAGAGGGTATTACGCCAAGACCTGGAGGGCACTCGGCCCTCGGCCACAAAAACACCCCGAGGCTCAGACTGAGGGGCACGGGGGATCGGTGCACACGTGCGAGCGGACGGCCAGGCGGTACAGCAAGGTGAGTGAAAAGATACACAACAACAGCGCATTACTGAACGCGTGGGGTTTCCTCGGGGTTTTCCAGTTTCCTTCCACCCACCAAAAATAAATAAATAAAAACACACATGGTGATGTCCAGCGTGTCTTAGACGTTGTTTTTCTGACCAGAGTGTGACGACGTGACACGTCACAGACGGCGCTCTTTCTTTTACACACACACACACACACACACACACACACACACACACACACACACACACACACAAACATCCCTTTCTTCCGCACATGAATACACACCCTCATTCCCTGCGCTTGACGGAAAACAACGAATTGTTTGTCGCATCGCCGTCACCGCACGCTTTCAAGATTTTCAACAAACATGTAAACATGAGCCGTGTAAACAACAACAAAATGCTCTCTACATATATTGCATTTTTCATTGCAAGTTTGTTTTGTTTATCTTTACCTTTAAATCACCTTTAAACCTTATAAACGCCAATAAAACAGGAGCTAAGAGATCAGGGGCCTCGCTTAAGGGGCCCCGGAGCTGGATGCGACTGGGATTTGAACTCATGACCTTGAAAACCAAACTCCAACGCATCGAGCGCTAAGCCACAGTACGATCTCAGCCAGACGCACAACTACTGTTGTTGTGTTGCTTTGTGTTACGAATGAAGCGGATCAAATGACAGTACGAACAAAGGACATTCTGGCAGGAGGATAGCGAAGGTCCTCCCAGGGTTTACGTTCGAAAAGAGAAAATCCGCGAATACCGAAGGAAAAAAAACGGCTGCCGTATAAACGCTTTCTCGCGGCGTCGTAACGCTCTGATAAGGGTTTAGAGGGCTTTAAAAAAAAAACACAGTGATGCGTGATTTACGCTTTAACATTTCGTACAAAATGATCGTTCTTAATAATTTAGCGTTAAAACGAAAGAATTGATCGGGGGGGGGGACGTATATGTTTCCGCAATAGTTCTAACTATTAGTTATATTCCTTTTCGAACAAGACGCAAAAACGTCGCGTAGAGGAAAATGTAGCGGCGTTTTTAACGTTATTAACATGAACTTTAACGTATTAACATTCGCCGCGCTGAACGACCGTCGCGTAGCCGGAATTTGAACGCAATACGAGCTCGTTACAGGTCAACGAACGCACTCTAGTTTTTTTTTTTTTTTTTTTTACGAAACAATTTCTCCGTTACGACTCGCTCGTTAAGCGGCTTATGATGCGATTGCGAATGCTAATGAAGCTGAACTTCGGAGACTTTATGAGCAAGTCGGATTTGTATTGTATCTTATGGTGTAACAGACTGCCGAGATCACTGACAATAACCAGCTGGGCCACACACACACTCACACACACACACACACACACACACACAGTGTAAAATAGTGTGTAATTAGCTTCTCCCTTATGTCCAGTATAAAATATGCAGACTATAAACAAAAAGAGCAGAACGAAAAAGGGTCGAGTAACGCACAAAGATAAGATTGTATACACGGGTGTTACGTTTCATAGACTGGGAATGAATATGTGTGTGTGTGTGTGTGTGTGTGTGTGTGTCGGGGTACACAGAATTCCTTCATTGTAAATGTGTGATTTTAACCCTCATTGACATCATTGTTGATATTTTCTTTTCACTTTTTTTTCCCCCACTTCCTTTTCACAAGAGACCAATGCAGAGAGGCCAAAAGTATGTGGACACGTAACAATCGCACAATAAAAAAAAAAAAAACACCACCACACACTCCCGACACCACGGTGTTTGGTCTTGGCTGAGGTATTTGGGAATTGCCCCATAGTGTGTAAACGATGAAGTGATTCCAGGCGTGTTTTATTAAAAGCCTAATCCTGTTGCCGTACAGCGAGAGACGCGGCGAGAGCGGATTTCACGCTTACCGAATAAATCTCTTAATACTATCTCGAGTCGGAGCGCGAATGAAAACGATCCCGTGTTGAATAAGCTTAATGCGATCGTGCAGCTTTATATGCCAAGGTATTAATAATGATTGTATCAGTATATGAAGTATTTAAAAGGGGTAATATATCTCCGTTCACTCAGTTGGCTTTTAAGCGATGCCAGATTTCCGTTTCCTGGCGCAGAGATGTGACGGGTTATGGCACGGACGCAACAGCGATCGTTCGGTTCGCGAGCCTGATGGTGTAATAGTGCCTTCAGGACGAGTCGAGAAAGGCGGCAGAGGCAAGCAGAGGCAAGAGGAACCCGGAGAAAGCTTTTGATCTTGTGTGTGTGTGGTGTGTGTGTGTGTGTGTGTGTGTGTGTGTGTGTGTGTGTGTGTGTGTGTGTGATCTAGGCAACAATCAGAAGTGGAAAACAGTATATTTATACACACATCCACACCCACACCCACACACCCACACACACACACACACACAAAACAAAACACCACACACACACACACAAACACACACAACACACACACACACACACACAACACACACACACACACACATATACACACACACACACACACACACAGGAACCTGCACAGACTGGCTTCAGCATATTTATTTTATTTTTAGTTTAATCTACGCCTTAATAACGCAAATTCACTCGAACTGCACTCGCTTTATGAACGTGCAACCAAAACCGGAAAATAATTCTTAAAGGAGCCACGGTACAATAGTATATATATATATATATATATATATATATATAGATATATATATATATATACATATATATAGATATTCTATATACACACACACACACACACATACACACACATATATACATATATATATATATATATATATATATATATATATATATATATATATAGATCTATATATATATATATTTAAAAGAAATTTACATTGAAATTAACAAGAAATTAATTTTAAAAGATAAACTTTCCTGAGCGAAATAAATATCAATAATGTTTAATCAATAATAAATAATCAATAATGTTATTAAAGGGAGAGATTGTGAGAGAAATGTATAAAATAACATTATAACATTATAACATTATAGCATCTGTTAGAGCATTAAAAACAATGAAACATATTCATTTATGGTACATTGAGAACGTCCAATTAATGTGAGATTCATCACATTATGGCATGATGAAAAGTTTTACTCCATTGACAGCGCCAGTTTCAACACTTCTTTATAGATACAGCAGAAAGAAAACGTGTTGTTTATTAATAAACAAAAACAAAGTCCCATTATTCAATTCCTGTTGTAATTATTATGAATATTTTTTTTTTGCCATAGTATCATTTTGGTATTGGTATCGTGATATTTAACCTATGTATCGTATCGATATTGCTGGGACAGTGAATGCTGAATGTGACTGGGAGATGTTACAGTGTTCGTCATCGAGTCCGTCTCCTTCTGCCAAACGATCCGAAACATTAAAAGTTAAAGTGATAAATCTTGTCGTTTAAACCATCTCGTGTCGAGCGCATGTGCACATGTTTTTCTCCTGATCTCACACGTTTGTCGAACTGATTCTATTGTATGTATAGTCTCTTAGGTGGAAGATAGATCTGGAGCCATGGGCCAGTGAGCGCCACAGTCTGGAGGACGAAGCGTTCAGATTTATCAAGTACATCACCACACCGCAGGTACCTGCACCTGCTTTTATTACATATGGGAATTATGGCGTAAACGAGTGGAAAGTTGGGAGATTAAACGCCAAGTTTATGGTTTATGTCTTTTTTTTTTTACGATTTTACGATCCTCGGTTTGACACAGCGAGCTTCCGTAGTTCTCAGTCTCCTTCCCCGCCTTACACTCTGGCAATGCGAAATACAACATGGCGGCGCTCTGACGAATCCGTAGAGCTCGTTTACAAGAGGGGGGCGGGGTTTCATCAGTCGTATGGAAATGTTCAGCAAACCAAAGCCTGTAACATTTTACATTTTTTTAATTAACACATTAAATCATTCATTCATTCGTTCATCTTTTACCGCTTTATCCGATCTTCACTCGGGTCACGGGGAGTCTGTGTCGATCTCAGGCGTCTATGGGCATTAAGGCAGGATACACCCTGGATGGAATGCCAACCCATCGCAGGACACACACACACACACACACATTCATACACTAGGGACAATTTTCCAAGGTGCCAATCAACCTACCGTGCATGTTTTTGGACCGGGAGAAAACCGGAGAACCCGGAGAAAAAACCCCTGAGGCACGGGGAGAACATGCACACACATGGCCGAGACGGGAATAGAACCCTAACCCTGGCGGTGTGAGGCGAACGTGCTAACCACTAAACCACCGTGCCCCCCACGTTAAATCATATTAATTAGAATGGCTTCTTCAACATACCAGAGGGAAAGGAATTGCACAATAATTCAAACTCACCAGGAGAGGGAGCCGTGGCATTTCCTAACACTGTTATTATAACGAAACGAACAAGTGGGAGATGCGATGCGCTAAATCCAACAGGGGCAATAAACCTCACTGATTAGAGCTTGGCGTGTCTAAAAACCTGATTGTCAATTAGCATCAAATCTCAGGCTAGTTTATTTATTTAGGTTGTCAAAGTGCTTGTAATTTATTGTAATGGGGAAGACGTCTTGTGAGGTCCTTGTCTCATGAGGACCTTGTTTTATGAGGACCTTGTTTCATGAGGACCTTGTTTCATGAGGACCTTGTTTCATGAGGACCTTGTCTTATGAGGACCTTGTCTTATGAGGACCTTGTTTTATGAGGACCTTGTCTTATGAGGACCTTGTCTTATGAGGACCTTGTCTCATGAGGACCTTGTTTTTGAGGACCTTTTTATGAGGACCTTGTCTCATGAGGACCTTGTTTATGAGGACCTTGTCTCATGAGGACCTTGTTTTATGAGGACCTTGTTTTATGAGGACCTTGGCTTATGAGGACCTTATCTTGTAAGGACCTTCCATTGATATATTTTCATATAAAACACAAACTGTAAGATATCGCAACCCTTCGGGGCAATTTAGTCTTTATTACAATATAGAAACATGACCCCTCTAGCGCCCCCACAAGGTTTAAAACTGGATAGTTTACCTCACCTTTACCAGTTTCCTCTCCCTCCCTCCATCCCTCTCTTTCCAAACAAACGTCCCGTTGGCTGGAAAAAAAAATACTTGGCAGGGAATGTTGTGCGCCGCAGCTGCAGGTGACGAACGAACACTCTTACCTCGATCTCCTCCCAAAATCCGGCGTCTTCCCAAACGTTCTCCCCTTCCATATCTGATTTAATGTGCATCGCTATCAAACACAAACAGAGCGTGCGAAAACGAGTACAAATTCCGAAGAAAGGCGAAGTGATATATAAACGACACGTCATTGGGTAATTATCGTCAGTTGTGTGCTGTTAAGGTTACTTTTGGAAATGTAATAGATTACGGATTACAAAATTAAAATGTAATAGATTACGGCTATTACAAAATGTAATAATAAGTAGAGTAACTTTTTAACGACTTCATAAAATTGTTCGTTTTTCATTTGGCCACTAGGTGGCAGTTAACATTGAGGAAAAAAAAAAAAGAAAAGAAAACAACAAATCCGTCATTGACTGTAATTTAACGACGCATTTTTTTTTCTCCGTTACATTTATTCTGCAATGAAATTACGTAACGCTGTTACGTGTACCTGTTACGTGTAACTAGCCCCGGTATGGCCAAGCTGCAACCCTTGGGTCCTTGAGAAAGACCCTTAACCCTCTGTGCTCCAGGGGGCGCCGTATCATGGCCGACCCTGCGCTCTGACCCCAGCTACCAACATCAAGCTGGGATATGCGAAGAAAAGAATTTCACTGTGCTGTAATGTTTATGTGACCAATAAAGGATTATTATTATAGTTACTCTGATTGTGTGCGATATTATAGGTTTCCTGCAGAAATCCTGCCGACAGTCTGCCGGCTCAGGGATCCTGGGCTCTGTGTCTGGATAACAGATTTAACCTGGCCCGGAGCATCAACGCCAAACACTGTCGAGTCTATTCCCTCGGGTGAGTTTCATTCTCCTCGAACAACTCGGACGAAATCTAATGTACACGGGCACTTTTTCTTTTTTTAAAGGGAAGAAGGATTCGGCTTGTTTAATCCGTGCCGATCCATTTATCCCAAGCCAACAGCGGTCGGAAATCCCTCTAGTTGGGCCCCATTAGTGTCATCCGAGTCAGCACATTTTCTCCAGCACACTCCTATATGTGTGTGCAGCATTGACTTATTCGGATCAGTGATTCGGATCATTGATTCGTATCACATGAATCATTTTCATCCTATCAGTAGATGCTCTGTATTAGGATCCTTTCGAACGTGGCGACACTTTTTTTTTTTTTACCGCCGATATTGTAGCGTGATTCCGGCGTCTTCCGGGAGACGGGCCAGGATCGAGCTTGCTCCCGCCGTGCACAGCTGTATGTTAATATGCTAACCCCAAAAAGACTTCTGCTGCAGTCGGGGCACGATAGCAGGGAATATTTTGTAGGTCTGGAATTCTGTCGTGTGGGTAATATTATTCCGATTATAATCATTAACGAGTAAATTAATAACTGGGTTTCCGATTGTAAGGATGGCGGTTCCAGTCCCAATACCACTAAGCTGCCGCTGTTGGGCCCTTGAGCAAGACCCTTGCTCAATCGTATGACCCTGGAGCTCTGACCATAGCTTTGCATAGAATATGCAAATTCGGGTGGAGGGGGCGTGGCTTAGTAGTTAAGACGCTGGGCTACTGATCGGAGTCCCGGTATCGCCAAGCTGGGTCCTTGAGCACGGCCGTTAACCCTCTGTGCTCCAGGGGGCGCCGTATCATGGCCGACCCTGCGCGCTCTGACCCCAACTTCCAAACAAGATGGGATATGCGAAGGAAAGAACTTCCCTCACGGGATCGTTAAAGTATATCAAATGCAAAATTCACTTGAACGCCACAAATTTTATGAACGCCGCACCACCGCCACCTAGTGTTTGGGAATAGTCACTGCAGAAGTATAAACGGAAGAAGCAGTGGTTTAAGTCACACGCTATTGGGATGTATTTAAATAGTTATTGATAGAATTTTGGTTACTTTAGCATTTTTTGTTTTAATTTTGTGATTATTTATTTATTGGGAAAAAATACGAATTCTGTGAGAGAACTGTGATGAGTGATATATATATATATATATATAATAGATATTATATATATATATATAATATATATATATTATATATATATATATATATATAGATATATATATATATATCGACATACACACCACAACACACACAAATACAATTTTCATATACAAATTTTCTTAAGTGAAATGTATATATATATATATATATAATTATATATATATATATCTATATAAAGATTATAGACATTGTGATTGTTTTATAGGTTGGGTGGAGAGGATAAGCAGTTGGAGAGAGTGTTAGCCAAGGCAGGGTGTGAGGTGCACTGTTTCGACCCCAGCATTAAAGAGGCTCACCTGCAGGACTCGCACATGTGGCTTCACCGACTCTCCATCGACTGGAGGGATCCGAACCCCGCCATCATGTCACCCAGGCAGCACAGCAGCACCATGAAGCTTTCCGCTGTCCTCAACCACTACGGGCATAGACAGGTGATGTCCAATTTTCAATATAATATATATATGCATGGGGGGCACGGTGGCTTAGTGGTTAGCACGTTCGCCCTCACACCGCCAGGGATCCGGGTTCGGATCCCGTCTCGGCCATGTGTGTGTGGAGTTTGTGCATGTTCTCCCCGTGCCTCAGGGGGTTTTTTTTCTCCGGGTTCTCTGGTTTCCTCCCGGTCCAAAAACATGCACGGTAGGTTGATTGGCACCTTGGAAAATTGTCCCTAGTGTATGAATGTGTGTGTGTGTGTATGTGTGTGTGTGTCCTGCGATGGGTTGGCATTCCATCCAGGGTGTATCCTGCCTTAATGCCCATAGACGCCTGAGATAGACACAGACTCCCCGTGACCCGAGGGAAGATCGGATAAAGCAGTAGAAGAATGAATGAATGAATATATATATATAATATGATATATATAGATATATATATATATATATATATATATATATATATATATATATATATATTATATTTATATATATATATATATATAGATATATATATATATATATATATACATCATACATAGACACACACACACACGCATACATACGTGTGTGTTGATTAAATTGTGTCATTATTACCTGTGTCTTCCTCACAGCTGGACGTGCTGAAAGTGGACATGGAGAGTGCGGAATGGAAGATCTTGGAGAACCTGATCCTGGAGAACGTGTTAGGCTCCGTGGGTCTCCTGCTCCTCGAGGTACATTTGCACTGGGCCGGGTTCGAGGTGAGCGGCGACGAGCCGTCCGCCGTGCGCTACTGGTTCAGTCTGCTGAAGGAGCTGGAGAAAACACACTTCCGCCTGTACCACAGCTACAGAGACCCGGCGAAGCCCCGCCTCCTGCTGCAGAAGCACCTGCACAACGCCAGCAGCGCTTACGTACTGGGCTGGATCAACATGTGCTACTCAGCACACTGACACACTCACACTGACACACACACACACTGACACTGACAACACACTGACACACTGACACACACTGACACACACACACACTGACACATTCACACTTGACACACTGACACTGACAATTCACACTGACACACAACACACTGACACACAACACACTGACACACAACACACTGACACACAACACACTGACACTCAGCACACTGACATATTCACACTGACACATTCACACTGACACACAACACACTGACACTCTCACACTGACACATTCTCACTGACACTCAGCACACTGACACACTGACACACAACACACTGACACACACACACTGACACACAACACACTGACACACAACACACTGACACACAACACACTGACACACAACACACTGACACACAACACACTGCAACACACTGACACACACACTGACACACAACACACTGACACACAACACACTGACATATTCACACTGACACACACACTCAGCACACTGACACATTCACACTGACACTCAGCACACTGACACATTCACACTGACACACAACACACTGACACACAACACACTGACACTGACACACAGCACACTGACACACAACACACTGACACACAGCACACTGACACACAACACACTGACACACTGACACACACTGACACACTCACACTCAGCACACACTGACATTCACACACTGACACACACACACACTGACACACTGACACACACTGACACACTGCACACACACACTCAGACACACTGCACACTGACACACACACACTGACACACTCACACTGACACTCGGCCTGGTCCGGAGATTCTAGTAGACTGGTAGACACACACCAGTAGATGCACCACTGACACACTGACAAGTCACTGACACTCAGCACACGACACACTGCAACACACTGACACACTCACATGACACTCGGGCCATGGTCCGGAAGATTTAGTAGAATGGGTAGACACATCAGTAGACTGACACACTGACACACACTGCACACTGACACTCAGCACACTGACACACTCACACTCACACTGACACACATTCACACTGACACACTCACACTGACACTCGGCCTGGTCCAGAGATTCTAGACATGCGATCTGCAGGGGACAATTATTATTTCACTCTGCATTAATGTCATTTTCTTTGCTTTCGCATATTAATAAGCCAAATCTTTCTGCTTAGGATGTAATTTCAGACACATTCTACATGGCGTGTTGACATTTTGTGGATTACACTGAAATGAATCATAAAACATGTACAGAGACTTAAAACTGGTATTTTTTATACATATATATATATATATATATATATATATATATATATATATATATACACACACACATACACTGAAAAAGTATATCCTACAGTGGAAACCACAGCAGCTGGTTCTCTTAGTCGTCATATTGACAAAATAAATAAATAAGTGTTTACATTGCTATTTAAGCTATAATTAAATTGGTCGCATATTTAACACAAATATTACAAACAGTTATTTAAAAGTTAGCGTGTCCATCCAGAAATACGCTTTCTATGATTCCACAAGGTAGCGAAAATAATTACACTACTATGTAAATGTATTTTATTATTTGTGTGTGTGTGTGTGTGTGTGTGTAAGACCTGAATAGTGAGTGAATTGGTAAAAAAGTTACCAATTCAATAAAAAAGTTGTAAAAAAAAATATGAATAATAATAATAATAAAATTTAAGATAAAGATTTGTTTAACCATTGTGTCCTCACTGCTTTATTACACTGTAATGATTTGCTGTGCGTTTGTGTGTGTGTGTGTGTGTGTGTGTGTGTGTGTGGTGTGAGTTACCTTCATACACCTGGGAGGGGGTAAAGGTAAATGGGAGGAGGTGTGGCTCAGTGGGTTTTAGGCGCTGGGTTACTGATCAGAAGGTATCGCCAAGCTACCGCCCTTGAGCCAAGACCTTAACCCTCTGTGCTCCAGGGGGCGCTGTATCATGGCTGATCTATTTACTCCAATATTACAAATCAATATGTATATATAATCACTTTTCACATCCATCCATCGATATATCTATATAGATATATCGATATATATATATATATAGATATATATATATATATATATATATATATATACACACATACACATATATATCTGTCTGTATCCATCCACCCATCTATCCAAAATATATATATATATATATATATATATATATATATATATGTCTGTCTGTCTGTATCCATCCATCCATCCATCCATCCATATCTGTCTGTCTGTATTTATCTATCCAAATCTGTATCTATCCATATCTGTCTGTCTGTATCCATCCATCCAAATCTGTATCTATCCATCCATCCATCCAAATCTGTATCCATCCATCTATCCAAATCTGTATCTATCCATCTATCCAAATCTGTATCTATCTATCCATCCATCTATCCAAATCTGTATCTATCCATATCTGTCTGTCTGTATCCATCTATCCAAATCTGTATCCATCCATCCATCTATCCAAATCTGTATCCATCCATCTATCCAAAAATAAATAAATATAAATAAATAAATAAGAGTTAAAATAATGACATGAAGTTTTTGAGTAAACAATGAGGAGAAAAAAAGGGTACAAAAGGTTTTATTACATTATAAAGAGACGCTGCACTGAAGTGTGTGTGTGTGTGTGTGTGTGTGTGTGTGTGTGACAGTCTGGCTTTATCAGTGAAGCAGAATCTGGCAGGAATAAAAAGCACATAAAAGGATGGAAAAAGAAAACTAATTAGAAATCAGGGCTGGATACCAGTCCGTAAAAAACAACAACAACAACAACAACAACAACAACAACAACAACACTATATCATAATCACAGACCCGGAATAACCCTCGACCTCGGCACGAGACAAGGGGGGGAAAAAAAAAAGAAAAAAGAAAAGAAAATCCCGTATTCCGGTTTCCGTCGTCGTGGACATTTCAGTCCCAGAGTTTGATCTGGCCGTCCCAGCCGCAGGTGATCACCTTGGACGTCTCGTGTGGATGCCAGATTGCGCTGATACACACTTTATCGTGCGCTTTAATCCGATGGTACAGTTTGGTGGTTTTCCAGTCCCAGACGTTCAGCTTCCCGTCTGCGTCGCCAGACACCACGTAACTACAGAGGGAAGAGCGTCGTTATGGGACATCACACACACACATTGTTCGGACAGAGACAGACAAAGAGACATGAAAAGAAAAGAGACAAGATAGGAAGGAAAGAGAGAAAAGAAAGAAAGGAAGAGCAGAAAGAGAATAAAGGAAAGATGTAGAAACAGACATGAAAAGAGAGAGAGAGGGAAATTAAATAAAAGGAAGGAAAGAAAGGACAGAAAAAAGAATGACACACAAACAAAAAGTAAGAGAGGCAAGATGGGAAGGGAAGAAAGACAGAAAGAGCGGGAAGAGAGAAGAAAAGGAAAGAGGCAGAAACATGAAAAGAAAGAGCCAAGGAAATTAAAAGAAAGGAAGAAAGATGGGGGGGGTAAAAAAGAAAGACGCAGACAGAAAGAGGAAAAAAGGAAAGAGGCAGAAAAGAAAAAAGTTAAAGAAAAAATGTATTAAATTAGGAAAGGAAAGAAAGGAAGATGGACAGAAAGATAGAAAGATAAAGAAAGAGCAGACCGCCTGCGACGGCCAGGAAAAGAAAAGAAAGAGACAAGAAATGTAATTAAATGCTAGAAAGAAATAAAGAAAAGGAAGGAAAGAAGAAAACGCAGACGTGCCTGCAGACAGACAGGAAAAGAAAAGAAAGACAGATAGACTTTTTAGGAAAGAAAGAAAAAGAAAGGGCTGGCAGGTATTCACCTCATATCTGGGGAGAAGTCCACCTGACAGGCATATCCAGCCACCATGTGACCCTTAAAGATCTTCTTCTTGTTCAGTCTGAATCGGTTCTGCGCTCCGAAGATCAGGATCTGATTATCCATGGACTGACAAGCCAACCACTTCCCTGTACTGGAGAGAGAGAGAGAGAGAGAGAGAGAGAGAGAGAGAGAGAGCACCAGAGAGATAGAGAGAAAGCAGAAGAGAGGCAGAGAGCGAGAGAAAGAAAGGAAGACGGAGAGAGACAAAGTGACAAAGAAAACGAGAGGGAAAATGAGAGAAAGCAGAAGAGAGATGCAGACAGAAAGGAGAAGGAGAGAGAGAGAGAGAGAGAGAGAGAGAGAGAGAGAGATAAAGAGTAGGATAAAGACAGATAGAGAAGAAAGGGGCAGAGAGAAAGAGGCATGAGAAGGAGATAGGGCGCATAGAGAGGGTGCGAGAGTGACAAAGATGGAGAGAAAAAGCGAGAGAAAGCAGCAGAGAAAGAAAGAAAGACGGAACGATGGAGAGAGAAAGAAAGCAGGAGAGAGAAAGAAAGCAAGAAAGAGAAGGTGGCAGAGAGCGAGAGAGAGAGAGAGAAAGATTGCATACAGAACGGGGGGAGGGGAAAGAGAAGAGAGAGAGAGAGAGAGAGAGAGAGAGAGAGAGAGAGGGGTAGAAGAGAGAGCGGAGAGAGATGGAGAGAGAGATGGAGACAAGAGAGAAAGAAAGATGAGAGAGGAGAGAGAGGGAGAGAGAAAAAAAAAAAAAAAAAAGGGAAATAAAAGAAAAAGAAAGAGAGAAAGGAAGAGAGAGAGAGAAGAAGAAGAGAGTAAAAAAGAAAAGATAGATGAAGACAAAAAGAAAGTGAGTGAGAGAGAGAAAGAAAGAAAAGAGAAAAAGTGACAGATTATTTGTATTTATACATTTGAAGTAAACAACGCCACGTAACCTGTTTGTATTTGTCTATTTGTACACATTAATAAGCACCCCTTTAAAGTGGAAGCTGCTGGTGTGAGAATCGCTCTGCATTCAGACACAGCGCTGAAAACAGAGGTAAAGGAGAGAGAGAGAGAGAGAGAGAGAGAGAGAGAGATGAGAGAGAGAGAGAGAGAAAGAGCAGAGAGAAAAAGAGAAAGAGAGAAAGAGAGAGATGAGAGAGAGAGAGAAAGAGCAGAAAGAAAGAAAGCGAGTGAGACGAGAGAGAGAGAGAGAGAGAGAGAGAGAGAGAGAGAAAGTGGGGGGAAGAGAAGTGGCGCCTCGTGTGTGTGTGTGTGTGTGTGTGTGTGTGTGTGTGTGTGAGACGCTGCTGCTGCTGCAGGTGGAGAACACGAGCGATTTACACCCACGCCTCCGTCACACAGCGCTGCTATTTAAAGACGTGCGCTCGCCAAACACTGCTGCACCTCGTACCCCGACTCGTACCCCGACTCGTACCCCGACTCGTACCCCGACACCCAAGTCACTTTTTTGGCGACTTTGTAGTCTCGTAATTCAGAAAAAGACGTCATTGCTAGAAAAAGTCTCGCAAGAAAATTCCTGCAATTGTCCGATTAAAAAGTCGTAACTGCAAGAAAAAGTCGCAAATAGCGAGGAATAAAAACGCAAACTGTGAGAAAATGATTGCAATAACGTCACAAATTGTGAGAGGGGAAAAAAAAAAACGCAAATTGCGAGAAAATTCAGAACGGAGAGATAAAACGTTGCAGCTGCAAGAAAAAGACTCAAATTGTGAGAAAAGACGGGAATTACGGCATAAAAAGTTATTGCAATAAAAAGTCGCGAATATAGAGGGGGAAAAAACGTAAATTGTGAGAAAATTAAGAATTACGAGAATTCAACCAGAATAGCAAGATAAATAGAGAGGGGAAAAAATCTAATTGCGGGGGGGAAAAAAAGAGAAAAAAAACGCAACTTGTGAGGCAAAAACACATTAATTAATTAATGAATTAATTGATTGATTGATTAATTAATTAATTGTCTGCGAGATTAAATGCGCAATTTATTTATTTATTTGACATTTTATTAATTAATGAATTAGAAGACGGGGGCACGGTGGTTTAGTGGTTAGCACGTTCGCCTCACACCTCCAGGGTTCGGGTTCGATTCCCGTCTCGGCCATGTGTGTGTGGAGTTTGCATGTTCTCCCCGTGCCTCAGGGGGTTTTTTTTCTCCGGGTTCTCCAGTTTCCCCCCGGTCCAAAAAACATGCACGGTAGGTTGATTGGCACCTTGGAAAATTTGTCCCGAGTGTATGAATGTGTGTGTGTGTGATTGTAAGTGTGTGTGTGTGTGTGTGTGTGTCCTGTGATGGGTTGGCATTCCATCCAGGGTGTATCCTGCCTTAATGCCCATAGACGCCTGAGATAGACACAGACTCCCCGTGACCCGAGGGAAGATCGGATAAAGCGGTAGAAGATGAATGAATGAATGAATGAGAAGGCACACACACACACACACACACACTCACCATTCGGGGACAGAGTCACTGCAGGCATTGAATGCATACTGGGCTCAGCGATGTATTTAAAATCCACAGGAATATCCCTGTAAGGAAAATAAATAAATAAATTACATTTTGCATCCATTAAGTTTCACTGAATTAATTGAATTTGCTCCAATTAATTATTTTTTTAAAATAGCATTCACTCTATTTAAGAAAACAAAAAGTTATTGTTTAATACAATTTAAACTATTGATGTTTACAAAATTTTATATAAAAAAAAAAAAAAAAAAAAGGGGATCCGGAAAAGGATTGCGCTCGTTATCTCTCCGGTCCGAGTGTGTTGTAGTGGGAAAGGTCTGGTGTGTGATTCAAGTCTTTCATTGGGCGGAAAACAGAAAAGCGCACACATAAAACCCCGGTGGAACCCAACAGGAACATATTTCACTGCACTAACGCTCGTTGTCTCGCTCCCTCTCCAACATCTGGAATACATAATGGGGAGGGGGGGGGTTTTGGCATGGGGAGATCCTTTTCCGGATCCCTTTAAAAACGTTTGTGAAAGTGGTTTCTTCTGCACCACATTCCTCGCTTTTCCTCCATTCGCTGCATTGTTTCACTGCGCATCTCTAAAATCCCTTTATCTCAGGAGGAAGACGGAGGGATAAATAAATAAATATATAAATACAATGTTTCCCAGACACAAATTGCATGCAGATGTTTTTTTGTCCCCCCCCCCCCCCCCCATAGGAAACGTACCAGGAAATTTATGGAAATTTATTACAAATTTGGGGAAATTGATATCATCATAGCCAAAACATAAATATAAACATTTTATTTGGTCATGAGCTGACACGCATGCAAACTAATGCGCAGAAATGTTATTGTTCGTGTATTTTGCCGCACAATAACTTGTTTAAAGCGTCTTTATGTCATTTACATGATAGATGGACATTATTTTTCTTCGGGAAATTCTAAGTAATGGAGGACTGCGCCGGTGGCGTGTAAGGGGGCGTGGCCTCAGCGGCCCTGCGGTAAGTTGCATGCGCTGTGTGCGGG
This sequence comes from Kryptopterus vitreolus, assembly GCA_030449085.1. Taxonomy (NCBI): domain Eukaryota; kingdom Metazoa; phylum Chordata; class Actinopteri; order Siluriformes; family Siluridae; genus Kryptopterus; species Kryptopterus vitreolus. The sequence goes on from JACRUU010000025.1 coordinate 2,430,827, forward strand.
GTTTAAAGACAACAGTAACAGCTATCCTGCGAGATTTTCTTTAAACACTTATGTTCCCTGCTACAGGTTAACCAGTAAATTCCCAGTTTACCAGTTTATTTCCCATCATTCCTGTTCGTTCCTATGGAAAGTTTCCACTAGTGAAAGTTCCTGGACTTTTTTCAAACCGGGTAAACTTTCCAGCTCACAATTACGTCCCTGTGCACAAAGGGGAGCCTTGGCACATCCTACTGTGTGTGTGTGTGTGTGTGTGTGTGTGTGTGTGTGTGTGTGTGTGTGCGGGGGTGTTTTTCTGCTTGTTTCTACATTTCACTGGTCCCTGGTAACTGATACCAAAATGACTTCGATACGATACCTAGATCGAATATCATGATACCAATACCAAATCGATAGTAAAAAACTTCAATAATAACAATAATAATATTATAATAATAATAATAATCGTAATAACCGATATTGAATAATGGAACTTTTGTTTTTATTTATCGATAAACACCCAATGTTCGCGGTATTCTGTAACAAAGGACTTTGCATGAAAGCCGGAGTGCTGCCAAGAGGGGAAAAAACCAATTCAAAATTCACAGTGCACACAAAATGCACACACTGCCCCCTATAGTCCAACACCTGGAACTACAGCAGGCTTTTTTTTAAAGCAACACTAGTAATAATATAAAATTGAAGCATGATATTGTGATACCTTTCTATTACAGATATATTGTGCAACACTACACTACACAAAAACAGATTTGTAGTCCTAATATACAAGTCTTCCGGAACTCACCACTCCCACACGCGCAGACTCTTATCGTCGGACGTGCTGACGAATCGGCGATTCTCGTCTACGAACGTGATGGTGTTGACCGCTCCCAGGTGACGATCGTATTCCTGAACCACTTCCCCGGAGCGAATGTCCCACTGACAGTGAAAGAGGAGAGAAAAAAAACGGTCATTTTTTTTATTAAGTCAATGATGGATAGAACATTGTGCTGGAGGTCTAGGGAGGAGAAAACCGCCCTCGTGGAAAGAGTGAGAGGTCGGAGAGGGAGTTTTTAATGTTGCTCTTGGCACGTTGATGGACTCTCCGCTCGATTCCCCGTCCGTCCATCAATCGGTGCTTTATGGGAAGTTTATGGATCGCTCTGCGGATCTACGTGACACTAGCGGTGTCATTGTATCGGTTCTGACCGATACGATGCCCAGATTAAATATCGCGATACCAATTCCAAATCAATACCATTGCAAAAAAAAAAAATCAATAACAATAATAGAAATTGAACAATGGAACTTTATTTATTAATAGACACCAAACGTTCGCCGTCTTCTGAAACTAAGCAGAACCATTTAACAAAAAATAAAATGACTAGCATTTTTTCGTGATTTATAAATGCCCCTGAAAGAATAAATAAATAAATAAATAAATCGATACGAGGCACACGGTGGCTTAGTGGTTAGAATGTTTGCCTCACACCGCCAGGGTCCGGGTTCGATTCCCGTCTCGGCCATGTGTGTGTGGAGTTTGCATGTTCTCCCCGTGCCTCAGGGGGTTTTTCTCCGGGTTCTCCGGTTTCCTCCCGGTCCAAAAACATGAATCGTAGGTTGACTGGCACCTTGGAAAATTGTCCTTAGAGTATGAATGTGTGTGTGTTTGTGTGTGTGCCCTGCAATGGGTTGGCATTTCATCCAGTGTGTATCCTGCCTTAATGCCCATAGACGCCTGAGATAGACACAGACTCCCCGTGACCCGAGGGAAGATTGGATAAAGCGGTAGAAGATGAATGAAATCGATACGATGTGAACACACTGCCCCCTATAGAACAACACGCGGAACTGCAGCCTTCATTTTTTTAATGCAACGATACCAATAAAATGAAGAATCGTATCGTTTTTAAAAGCAGGGTATCGCGATACCTTTCTGGTATCGATATATTGCGCGACACAAGTCTCCAGTTCAGTGCTCTCCATCTCTCTCTTTGGAGAGAACCACAGAGTGTGAAATAAGGTCTTGCTATAAAAACTGGATGGTAATGACGACAATTTTTCTGCCTTCTCTACACACACACACACACACACTAACCTGCACAATCTTCTTGTCGGACATGCCGGCTACAAACAGGTTCTGCTTTTCTTCGTCAGGGTTGAACTTGACGCAGTACGGCACTTTCCGGTTGGTGAACTTGGAGATGCACTGACCTGAGAACGAAGCAGTGAAATGTTCAGGTTCTACAGTAGGACATGCAGGGACAAAGGTTCCGGTGAGGTTTGGCTCCCCCTGCTGGAGGAGCAGAGAGCAGCACAAACAGGAAACGCACTCGAATCGAAAAAGTACATTCGGATGATCCTCACCGGTCTCCGTGTCCCAGAGTTTGAGATAGCGATCGTACCCAGCGCTGAGAAACTGCGTCCCGGCGTTGTTGTAGCAGATATCACGCACTGCTTTACTGTGACCTACAGAACGCAGCAACGAAGACAAAACATTGAGGAGCGTTAGCAAACGAGTAGCACTCGCAAATTACAGCGGTCGACTGTAAAATACAAAAAAAATACTGCAACATGGAGAAATCATTTGGTTGCACTTACAGTCTAATTAATGTATAGATTCGAGTAAAATGATACAGAAGAAACGTAATTAAAAGCTATTTAAGGATTCATTTGACTCATTTGAAATACACAAATAATAAAAAAAGAAAAAGAAAAAAAAAAATCAAAGAAAAGGAAAAAAAAAAAAAAAAAAAAAAAAAAAACAAACAAACAAACCAACCCAGTAATACTGGATTTGGTATAAGGAAGTGAATCTTACCAATAAATGTTCGTAAACATCTCCGGTCATTGTACACCTCCCATAACTGCGGATTCACAAACACAGACAAAATATAGACACAGACGAGGATGAATTTTGCCAAAATAAATAAATAAACAAACATATATTATCTATATCATCATACACACTATCCATCCATCCATCCACCCATCCACATGTGTGTGTGTGTGTATATATATTATATATATATACATACATACATATATACACATGCACAAAAAAAAGGCAAAATTTATAATTGGATTATAAAACAAAACTATTTTTTTTAATAACGTTCCCAGAATTGTTCAGAGAGTTAAAATACGTGTTTTTTCTGGGGGTTTTTTTTGCCAATATCGTCCGTCCCAAACGAAACACTTATAATCACATATAATATTCCTAAAAGCAAAGCAACTCATTTATATAATTGCATAGTGGTTAGCACGTTCGCCTCACACCACCAGGGTCAGGGTCCAGGTTCGATTCCCGTCTCGGCCATGTGTGTGTGTGGAGTTTTGTGCATGTTCTCCCCGTCCCCGTGCCTCAGGGGGTTTTTCCTCCGGGTTCTCCGGTTTCCTCCCCCCGGTCCAAAAACATGCACGGTAGGTTGATTGGCACCTTGGAAAATTGTCCCTAGTGTATGAATGTGTGTGTGAGTGAGTGTGTGTGTGATGGGTTGGCATTCCATCCAGGGTGTATCCTGCCTTAATGCCCATAGATGCCTGAGATAGACACAGACTCGGATATAGCGGTAGAAGATGAATGAAATTATATATATATATATATATATATATATATATATAGATATATATATATATATATATACACACACACCACACACACACACATATATATACACACACACACACACACACACACACACACACACACACACACACGCCATGTGATACAGTGTGGAAAAAAGGAATAACACACACCTTAATCTTACAGTCCATGGAGCAGGAGAGCAGCAGGTGTCCAGAGCCAGGAAAGAGACGAATCGCACTGACACCCTGCCAAAGAGAAAAGCAGATCAACCTCAAAACCTTCCCACACACACACACACACACACACACACACACACACACACACACACTTGTACAGAAGGAAACATCACACCAGATCCCTGACTGGGAAAAATGTCTTTTATAAGCGCGTGAACTTTGTGAAAAACATGAAGTGCTCTCACAGCGTTCCTTATTAACCACACTTTCTTGCCTAAGCAGCAAGTTTGTGTGTCTCGAGGGGGGCAAGACGTCTATGAAAAGGTCACTCGTTTTAGGAAAGAAGAAAATTTATGCAATTATTCAATCAAATTACAATGTGGCATACAGGGGGGAGGGGCAGAGGGGGGGGGGCAGAGGAGTTTCACGAGGCCCAGTGAATTCAATTGTATGGAATTTCCTCCACTATTTAAAATAATAATTTGTGATATTGATATTTTATTAAAAATAAAATAAAAAAGAAGATGTGTGAGGGAAAAAAAGGGAAAAATTGCGAGACAAAAGTAAGAATTACATGTTAAAAAAAAACGTATGAGGGGAAAAAAAAATCAGAACTACAAGACAAAAAAAGTCAGCATTGCGAAAAAAAGGGTAAAAATTACGAGATAAAAAAGGGTAAAAATTACGAGATAAAAAAGGGTAAAAATTACGAGATAAAAAAAGGTATGAAGTGCGAGATTTTTAAAAAAAAAAAAAAAAAAAGGAAGAATTGCGAGATAAAAAAAAGGTAAGAAGTGCGAGATTTAAAAAGGTAAAAATTACGAGATAAAAAAGGTAAAAAGTGCGCGATTAAAAAAATAAATAAATAATAAAAATTGCGAGAAAAAAAAAAGGTAAGAATTGATAATTGCATCCCTACTCACCTTGGTGTGTCCGGTCCAGACGTGCAGTTGTTTTTTGGGCAGGTAGCACTTCTCGGGGATGTCGGCCGAGCGCAGGTTGATGCCGACGTCCTGGGGAATGTGCAGGTAGGAACGGCCCTGGTAATCGTATGCATCCTTAACTGTAAAGAAGCGAGAGCAACGTAAAAGGTCAGTGTGATGAAATGAAGTGTGACATCCACAAAGCAAGCTTGTGTGTGTGTGTGTGTGTGTGTGTGTGTGTGTTTCTTTCACAAATGCTTTGTTATATGCTATGTCGGTAACCTAAACAGCTGCTGTTTATCCGCAACACAGTCCAGCAGGGGGAGACTGCGGCAATTAAAAGGGTCCGTGTGGAAACATTCACCGTGTAGGATGGTCTTCTCCTCTGCAGGAGCATCGTCCTCATTTTTGCCTTTCTTCTGCCTCTTCGCTGTGATTTCATCCAACTCCTTCTGCATCTCCTGCGAACATAAACAGCGGTTGTTAAGAAATAAATAAATAAATATCCGGCATACGGTTTATTCTTGGGTAGAAATGGGCCGAGAGCGCCGACCTCGCTTGGTTTAGCAACATCTTTCTCGTCCTGATATTTAGCCCAGGGTCCGAGGAAACTGTCGATTTCTGACGCGTCTCCTCCTTTCACCTTCTTCCTCTTCTCCGTCTTTCTCGGGCCCGTCTCGAACACGGTCTGACCTTCGAAAGAACAACGGCGAGGGGAGGGGTTTTTAGGGACACTGCTGGTTGTCGAGTCATAAAAAAAAGTCGAGTCGAGTCAATAAAAATAGAGGGAGGAAAAAAAAAAAAAAAAAAAAAAAAAAAAAAAGACACCGGTGTGACCTGCACGTACCTTTGTGCTTCTCCGCCTCGTCCACTGCTCCGATATAAGTGCTTGACGAGACCTGATCGCTGTCCATGGATGGGTCCAAAGCATAGCCTGCAAAACACACACAAACATTATTTATATATATATATATATATATATATATATATATATATATATATATATATATATATATATATATATATATATATATATAGAGAGAGAGAGAGAGAGAGAGAGAGAGAGAGAGCACCAATTAATAGTTGGGCAAAAATCCATACTGATAGTTTTTCCGGGTGTGCGTTATACAGTACAAGAGTGGCCTCTAGAGGCGAAGAAACAGGCACCAAATACTGCTTAAAGTAAATAAATTAAAATTATATATATATATATATATATATATATATATATATATATATATATATATATATATATATATATATATATATATATATATATATATATATATATATATATATATACATATACATACATGGACACTGTTAAAGTGGTAATGTTTTATATTTCTTTAGTGTTACATTTAGATTGAAACCAAAACTGCCTAATTTAATATTGAGCTATTTATTGTAATTATTATTATTTCAATATTTATTCATTCATTTTTTAATAATTAATTTTGCAATATATTTAGTTTTAAGTCATTTCTTTACATCTCTTGGTTATCAGCAAGTACAATTCAACCTTACAAATAGGATAAAAACAAACAAATAACAAAAATTCAAAATAACACTTCAAATAAACAGCACATTGTGTCTTTACCGAAAGTCGAGAACGTCCTCCGCTGTTGTTCGAACATGAAATCGTTGACGTGGGCCGGCTCGGCGTATCCTGACAGCATGTTCCTCGGTGCAGCCATTTGCTGAGTCATGAACGGATTCGCGGGACCAAACTGTAGCACAAGTGTGAAACGGGATGGTTATGGAATCAACTCGGGTTGCCAGGTATCGCATAATACAAGGGATTTGCCTGGTGTGCGCTCATCCATCCATCTATATACCTTGAAATAAATATATATATATATATATATATGGTTTTTTAAAATCATAAATAAAGATAATTTTTCTGTAGGATATGTAAGTACACTTAATAGTTTCTTCCCCAAAATACTCCCCAAAGGTGTAATACACAGAGTTCCCCCTCTAAGCCAAATAACCTTTCCTGGATTTTCACTGAGTAAAAACCTCTGATGTATATTAAACACAAATACAGTCGCTAATTAAAATTGAGCATTTTTGTCATCTTTTAACACCCAGTCTTTAAAGTGGCCGTTTTTCTGCCGTTGTTCGTCACGATTAACAGGTTTTTTTTTTATTGCATTTTGACTTCAGCGATGGTCAGCTGGTGAGAGGGAACGGAATAAAACGGTGCCGAAAAAGCTTACAATCCGCAAAACATGCTTTAAACGAATTGATATTCCATAATTTGGACAAGAAAAAAAAAAAAAAAAAAAAATATATATATATATATATATATATATATATATATATATACATACATACACACACATGTCTGGAATATCCCTTTAGAAATACTACAATATCCCATGTTGGAATCCAAATTAAACGGGGAAAAAAAAAAAACCATTTCAAATGTGTTATTTCAGAGAATACTAAATTAAAAAGAAATAAAAATAATAATAATAAAATTATATACACATATACATATATACAGTGGCAAGAAAAAGTATGTGAACCTTTTGGAATTTCATGGTTTTCTGAATAAATTTGTCATAAAATGTTATCTGATCTTCATCTAATTCATTGGTATTGACAAACACAATGTGTCTAAAAATAATAACACAAAAAAAATCCAATCTTTCTTGTCTTTATTGAACACAATCATTCAACATTCAAAATGGCAGTGGAAAAAGTAAGTGAAACCTTAGAATGAATAACTGGTTGACCCCCCCTGGCAGCAATAACCTCAACCAGGCGCTTCCTGTAGCTGTGGATCAGACCTGCACATCGCTGAGGAGGAATTTTAGCCCATTCTTCCTGGCAGAACTGCTTTAGCTCTGTCATATTCTTTGGACGTCTCATGTGTACGGCCCTCTTCAAGTCAATCCATAGCATCTCTATTGGGTTGAGGTCTGGGCTCTGACTTGGCCACTCCAAAAGGCGGATTTTGTTTTTTTTTTATATATACATACACACATACACATCATCATTCATTCATCTTCTAGCCTTCTACGCTTTATCCGATCTTCCCTCGGGTCACGGGTAGTCTGTGTCTATCTCAGGAGTCTATGGGCATTAAGACAGGATACACCCTGGATGGAATGCCGACCCATCGCAGGGCACACACACATACACATTCACACACTAGGGACAATTTTTTCCAAAGCCACCGTATATACGTAGATATATATATATATATATATATATATATATATATATATATATATATATATATATATATATAGTGAGGTCAATAAGTATTTGATCACCAGGTGATTTTGCAAGTTCTCCTACATAGAAATCATGGAGGGGTGTGTAGAATTTTCAGCATAGGTGCATTTCCACTGCAAGAGACAGAATCTAAAAATAAACATCCGGAAATCACGTTGTAGGATTTTTTTTTTTTTTTTTTTTTTAAACAATTTATATGCGATTCCTGCAAAAACATCGCTATTGTAATCTCTCTCGCGTCGGTCAAATTTTCAGCGGTGTAACTCGTCTCTGCGTTTTAGTCCGATCCTCATGAATCATGCCTCATATCGTGTGAGGGGTGCCATTACATTTTATAAGGAATCGCCTCGCGGAATTCCGAACCCGGGCCCAAAAAAAGTGGGAATTTTTTCCCCATAGAAAATGAACGAGGCCACAAATTCGGCTCCCTCCAAAGATTTGGGAAGGAGGTTTTTTCCCAATATGTCATAATACGTGAAACCACAGCGCCCCCAGAGAATGATGCTTCCACCCCCATGCTTCACTGTAGGTATGGCATTACTGGGATGATACTCATCATTCTTCTTCCTCCAAACACGGCGAATGGAGTCAAGACCAAAAAGTTCGACTTCGGTCTCATCTGACTACACAAGTTTCTCCCATGACTCCTTTGGATCATCCAGATAGTCCCTGGCAAACTTTAGGCAGGCCTGGACATGGTGTGACTTAAGTAGGGGAAGCGTCCGTGGGACGCTTGATTTTAAACCAAGCCTTGGAAACGGTGGACCCAGCTCTCTTCACGCCGTTGACCAGGTCCTCCTGTGTACTGATTCAGCACCATTCTTAGCATCACTGATACACCACGAGGACAGATCTTCCATGGGGCCCCAGTGCGAAGGACACAGAGAGTCATTATTACCGTATTTTCACAACCTCCTCCCACTCGTACCAATCAACATATTGTGCATGTTTTTGGACCGGGAGGAAACCGGAGAACCCGGAGAAAAACCCCCTGAGGCACGGGGAGAACAGGCACAAACTCCACACACACATGGCCGAGACGGGAATCGAACCCGGACCCTGGCGGTGTGAGGAGAACCACTAAACCACCTCGGATGTTATTATTTTATATATATATATATATATATATATATATATATATATATATATACACATGGTGCATTGTGAACAGATCTCACCTCAGGTGCAAACATGGTGTCGTAGGTGGGATTGTACTTGATCTCCTTGAGTGAGGGATCCAGATGTGTTCCTGTTTCAACATCTTCCTGTAACACACAAACGATGCAAGAATTAAGACCAGGTTATGACGTTTAATAGCAACGCGGGTGAATTCACACCATCAGTGCTGTTATTTACACTCATAAAGCGACCTGGAAACGTTATTGCACGTCGATATTTGTTTTTAGTTAAAAACATATCACCAGATCTCCTTTTTCTAATTAGAATTGAACTTAATTGATCCATTAAAGCGCAAATCACGTGTCTGTGACCGTTGAAAACTTAGCTAGCCAACCGGGCTAAGCTTCCTGACCTTCACGGCGACTTCAGGCGCCGAATTGAGCACCAAACTCTTGGTTTTCCCGGATTCCAGCGGGTGTAGATGTGCGACTGCATCTGGATCAATTTGCTCCGGATTCGTGCCGCTCTTGGGTTCGTGCTCCGAATCCGAATCCGAATCACTGCCGTACGCAACGAGGGAACCCACCGCGGCCGCCATCTTTGATGTTGTCGTCCTGCAAGGCGTCCTGCAAGACTAATAGATACCGGTTATGCGATTGTATGCCTTCTTCTAACGTTTTACCCGGACTGCGATGTTCGATCAAATGGAAGATTTTAATCCGAATCTTTTTTGCAGATACAGCAATGTATTTGGGTTTTAATATGTATTTACACGTGAGCGCCGTTTTTATGTACCTTCTAGGACCTCAAAGGGTCGTATATATTATAGCTGCAATATATATCGAAAAATAAACGATCTTTAAAAAAAAAAAATTACATAAACATTTGTACGTATTATTTAAAGGGTTTATAACGAATGCGATCATGAAAATGCAACAATTATATGAGATATGCGTCTGAAAAGGTAACGCATTTCGCATCATTTCAGCATCTTTTATAGCTTAAATCAATTAAAATCAATTAAGTACACGATCAATGGCTAAATCAACTTTGTAGAAGGCCTTTATTTTAATAGAAACGTTTTAATAAAAGCCTTTCAATATCCATAATTCGCTGAAACACTTCTGATAAACGCTTGCGCTCATGAGGAGGCGGGACCTGCGTATGCTGTGGACCAATCGGGTGACGGATCTGGCGTTTGGGCGGGGCTTGGATCGTGCAGAGGCTCCAACAATAGAAAGCAGGCAGAGGTGGATTCACATGGATTATCAGCAGGAGCTGGGTTCCTTCTCCAGCCCACGTCTTACAGGCAGGACTTTGCGTTTATCAGCTCGATTCCCTGATACGGATGTGAGCATTGTCCTGTAGCTCGATCCGATTTGGGAGGAATCCTGGATGCGACCCTTAAGCAATGAGAAGAAGTCGTTAAGAGTGGAATAGGAATAAGGAGGAAGGTGTGTGTGTGTGTGTGTGTGTGTGTGTGTGTGTGTGTGTGTGTGTGTGTGTGTGTTGTGTGTGTGTGTGTGTGTGTGTGTGTGTGTGTTGGTGGGGGGGGATGAAGAAAAAGTGACAATTACAGGAATACCTACGCATCCCAGCAAAAGATGGAAAAATAAACGCAGTATTTGATAAGTATGTTTTGATTTTCCACCCCATGTTATTTATTTGTTTGTTTGTTTGTTTGTTTGTTTGTTTATTTATTTTGCAAATGCAAAATATATATATATATATATATATATATATATATATATATATATATATATAAAGGAAAAGCTCATAACAAGATCTCTAGTTCTCTATGCATTTTGTGACGCTGATCAAATGAAAAACACTGCATTGTAAACACTGTAAAATGCATTTTGTTAATTCTGCACCGGCTCAGGTAAAGCTATACCCAACTGCGCCTGACAGGTGTGGGTTAAATTATGCATGCATCTCGGATAGAAGAGCTTTCTATACCAGGGGAGCTTTATAAGATATATTATATATAATTAGCGTGTGCATGTGTTTAAAAAAAAGAAAAGAAAAAAAATGCACGTGGGTTCCATGCACATAGAAGCTGCAGCAAATTTCTTTCACTTAATGAAATGCATTTTTACACACACATTTTTTTTTTGCTGCCTATTTTTAATTTCTGTGTGTGTTTATTTGTTTATTTTCCCATAAGAACCCATCAAGGATAATTATGATCATATGAAAATGCCAATTCTTATTTCTAAATTTCATTATTGCGCTTATTATATGTCCGATTGAGTAACCGTGCATTTATTGCAGTGCGGAGGGAGGAATGTCACATCTGTCCAGCTCTCTTTCTCTCTCTCCTCTCTCTCCTCTCTCTCTCTCTCTCTCCTCTCTCTCTCTCTCTCTCTGTGTGTGTGTGTGGTGTGGAATGCCAGAATCGCCTTTTCTTCCTCTCTGTCAATGTTTTCCATCCAAACAGTGAGTTAACTCGCACTGAAATGTCATTATGACAGATGTGAAGAAGAATCTCATTAGTGCAAGCATCCCAAATATTTAGTAGTTCGAGGTGACGGAGGTGTGGAATATCTGAGGAGGGGGGGGGGGTGAAAAAAAACGGTTTAATCAAAATATTTGCGCGTGTTTGTATCTTCGAATCGCACCGAACTCTTTGTGAGTCGCTGTGTAGAAGTGGAATTGGTGCTTTCTTCTATTTTAAGGGGGAAGGGTAGAAGATCACCCCATGTGTGTGTGTGTGTGTGTGTGTGTGTGTGTGTGTGTGTGTGTGTGTGTGTGTGTGTGTGTGTGTGTGAAACCCGAGACTGTGGAAAGTATGGAGGAAAAAGCAAAGCAAATCTGATCAGAATTCGAAAGGGAGGGGGGGATGTATCTGTCATCTGGTTTTTCAAACAGGAATGGATTTTTGTATATTTCTAAATGTATTCACACACGGGTTCACGCAGCTAAAACTGAAATTATAGTACGAAAACAAAATTGCCGAACTGCTACCGTCATATCGATCTGTTTGTTTTTACCTATTTTGTTTTTACCTCAGAAATGCATGTAATATAATCATTCATTCATTCATCTTCTACCGCTTTCCGAAAAACCTCTTTATCCGATCTTCCCTCGGGTCACGGGGAGTCTGTGCCTATCTCAGGCGTCTATGGGCATTAAGGCAGGATACACCCTGGATGGAATGCCAACCCATCGCAGGACACACACACACACACACATTCATACACTAGGGACAATTTTCCAAGGTGCCAATCAACCTACCGTGCATGTTTTTGGATCGGGGGAGGAAACCGGAGAACCCGGAGAAAAAAAACCCCCTGAGGCCCGGGGGGGGGAACCCGGAGAGGAGGAGGCACGGGGAGAACATGCAAACTCACACACACACACATGGCCGAGACGGGAATCGAACCCGGACCCTGGAGGTGTGAGGCGAACATGCTAACCACTAAGCCACCGTGCCAGCCCCTGTAATATAATCATAATCATAATAATAATAATAATAATAATAATAATAATAATAATAATAATAATAATAATAATGCGTTGGTTAGCTTTTAGATCATCGTGCTCCTTGCAGGCACATGATGTACCGTTTTGAAAGGTTGCCAAGTAAAACCTGTATAAAAGATGGAGAAAAGCACTTTTTTTCAGGGCATCTTTATAGATTCACGACCTTCCTATTAGAATTCCAATGCTTGCATCTGATAAATAGATCAGCCTTTATAACGAGTGACTCAAAAAACGACAAGGAAAGCTCCCGGAGATGCCATGAGGAAGAAACCCTGAGAGGAACCAGACTTAAAAAAAGGAACCCCCATTTGTAAACGTTGTGTGGTTGATGTTTTTGTTACCCCCTAAACAACATGTGGAGAGACACTAATATGCGAATAGATCCGAGTGGGAACAGAATCGGAACAGGTTTTATTGCCAGGTATAGCAAAGGGTTTTGGAAAAAGGAGCACTTTACAGTTTGTCGTGGTGTCACAGGTGCCCAGTTCAGACGAACAGTTCACTGAACAGCTTCGCTAACTCCATAATTTCATGGGTGCCCAGTTCACTGAACAGATTCACTAGCTCCTTAATTCCATCGACGCCCAGTTCAGATGAACAGTTCACTGAACAGCTTCGCTAGCTCCATAATTTCATAGGTGCCCAGTTCACTGAACAGATTCACTAGCTCCGTAATTCCTTAGACGCCCAGTTAAAATGAACAGTTCACTGAACAGCTTCACAAGCTCCAGAATTTCATTGGTGCCCAGTTCAGACGAACAGTAAACTGAACAGCTTCACTTGCTACATAATTTCACAGGTGCCCAGTTCACACGAACAGTTCACTGAACAGCTTCGCTAGCTCCAGAATTTCATACTTGCCCAGTTCAGATGAACAGTTCACTGAACAGCTTCACTTGCTCCATAATTTCACAGGTGCCCAGTTCACTGAACAGATTCGCTAGCTCCGTAATTCCATCGACGCCCAGTTCAGACGAACAGTTCACTGAACAGCTTCGCTAGCTCCATAATTTCATAGACGGCCAGTTCAGACGAACAGTTCACTGAACAGCTTCGCTAGCTCCGTAATTCCATAGACGCCCAGTTCAGACGAACAGTTCACTGAACAGCTTCGCTAGCTCCATAATTTCATAGGTGCCCAGTTCACTGAACATATTCGCTAGCTCCGTAATTCCATAGACGGCCAGTTCAGACGAACAGTTCACTGAACAGCTTCGCTAGATCCATAATTTCATAGGTGCCCAGTTCACTGAACAGTTCACTAAACAATCAAATCCATGAAATTGGGATTGATGGACTGCCCAGTTTCCATCAATCCCGAATTCCATGGATTTGAATTTTACGGTGTGCTGTTCAGTGAACTGTTCATCTGTGAAATTATGGAGTGACATAGGCATTTTCGAGGATGGATTCGACTCGAGCTGATGTCAGTTATGTGCTACAATGTCTCCACGCTACAAGTTGCAATTTAATCACCTTTCACTGCACACGTCAGCAACGGTGAGGAACTGTAAGCAACATACATTCGGTCTCGCACCAGACGAGGCTGAGGTTGTCTTTTTCCCTTGCTACATTTATCACATCATTATCATTATGAAGAACAAACGTGCACATCCTTTATTACCGCCTAATCTCTGAAATCTTCTCTGAGACGTTGGTCAATGTTAAAAACGCTATGCTGATTTAAATGTATTGAAATGAAATGAAAAAATATTCAAAGTCCGCCTCCTCGGTCGTTTACGGTTTTGTCTTTCGAAAGGAAGAATTGTTCGCGTATACCGCAAATAGGGGAAAAAAAAGCATAAAAGACTTTTCATAAGGATCTGTAATAAAATCAAATAAACACCCCAAATTTTCCTTTTCAGTGTGACGTTAAAAAAACAACAACATTACAAAGCTTCAGCTCCGTCCGTATAGCGCCATGTTTTTGGAAAGTGGGACGAAATCGGAGAAGCTGGAGGAAACCCATGCAGACGTGGTCAGAGCGTGAACAAAAACTCAGTCGAGACGGTAACACGAGCTCGGGATCGAAACGCGGGGATCCTACAACTCGGAAAGCGCTAACGCTACACACTGTGCAAAGAAAATCCGCCGGAGAGGGAAAAAATGTCTGGCATGCTCGGGGTAAAAAAAAGCGACCTTTTTTATGACTGTTGCGGGGGTGAAAAAAGACGTATCGGTTATAACTCTGAACTGAAAAAAAAAAATACAAATAAATTCGCTTCCCCTCGTGTCTCGATCAAGAGTTCGTCCGGCATTGTTTTTGACAGCCGGTATCTGTTTACAATCCGAATTGATTAAGCGCGTGTCTGTTTCACTACGGCACCTACTGTAGCTATATAACGCATTGATCAGAGCCTGACATTTACAGCCGGAGGCACAAACACGCACACACGCATGCTTAGCGAGTGTGGTTATATACGCTTAAAAGTTCAGTTTAATGACCATTCATTTGGATTCCTTACACGCACATTTGTCGTGATATTGTCTAAACCTGCTCCTACACAATCCTGCTGGTGATGGTGAATTTGCGCGAGAAATTTGAGAATTTCTCGTCCCGTGAGCAGATTTTATGAAGAGAAGTCCAGCTGTGGTAGTCAGTTAGTAACGATGCCCTTGGCTCTGCTGCAGCTGTTGCATTTCTCTCTGTGTCGTTATTAGAGGTGGCATACAGGAGATCACATGATAGCCGCGAATGATTCAGAGAGACGGAGAGAAAGAGGGAGATGCTGGATTACTAAATAAATACAAATTACAATATAACATATAATATATATATATATATATATATATATATATATATATATATATATATATATATATTGTGACGATTGGTGAGGTGATAGCTCAGTGGTTAAGGCATTGGACTTGGAATCAGAAGATCGCAGGTTCAAATCCCACCACCCACCAAGCTGCCACTAGTGGGCCCTTGAGAAAGGCCCTTAATCCTCAAACGCTCAGTTGTACTAAGTCGGTCTGGATAAGGAGGGCATCTGCCAAATGCTGCGAATGTATAATATAATATATAGGAATAATATATATATATATATATATATATATATATATATATATATATATATATATATATATATATTATTTGTATACACATTAATATAAGATAATGACCTCAATGATCTTTTATAATAATAAATTAGAAATATTTGGTTTATATTGCTCGTTATGGTTTGTGAGGACTAAGTTAGAAGGTCCTCAGTTTTTGTGTTTGTGTGCAACAATTCCCACGAAATTAGATTCCAAGCTAAACGTGCCTGCATCGTTATGCGTTAATGTTAATGTGTATATATATATATATATATATATATATATATATATATATATGAGTGAATGCGTATCTACGTAGCAATACATCAGCCTTAGTTACCAATAAATCACCTCTAGCTAGCGATAAACCCATTTTAGCTCAAATTAGAAGGCACCATTAGTTAGTAATAGCTAGCAGTAATATTACCAAGTTACCATTAAATAGCAACTAGCATCGCCTCTAGATAAAAATGTTACACAATTAGCTAGAATAAAATGACTTGAACAAAGATTCCTTGCTAGCTATGGGTAACTATGTGCTTGCCAAGTCACCCTTAGGTTAAAAATAAAAACGTAGTTATAATTTATCGCCCTTGTCGCGGAAAATAAAAACTTTTGGATAACCAATAGAGTGATTTGTTGCTAATTAATCACCGTTAGCTACTTGGAATGAATCCTTAGCTAGCAATTGGTCAAGAAATTCTGACATTTTCCCTTGAGATAGGAGACCAACACATGTTCCAGCATGGCAATGGTCCTTAGAAAATCATAAACTAAATAAGTAAATAGAAAAGTAACTCTCCTGCTAAAAAGGTCCAATCATATTAAACAAATCCAGTTATCCAGATTGGGCGCGTGGGTCCGTTTACAGCGCGCCGATTTATTTCCGCTCGTAAATACGCATCTATGAGTATATATATATATATATATATATATATGAGTGAAAAAATCGTAATAACTCTCGGGCTCACACAGCGATATTTTACCAGTCCTTTGCAGTTGTTGCTTGTCAGACACGGAATCAACAATCAACCCTGTAGAGTCCCTTGGGTTCGTGACGTGACGTGTCTTGTCATACAGTACACTCCTTTTCCATTCATCTCTCGGTACGTTTCTCGTCTTACCTGACTCATTTACACATTTTCCCCCCGAGGCCGTCTAAAGTTGTCGGGCAAATTGCGCTCTTACTGGCGAGCCGGAAATCTTCTTCCCGAATTTTATCAGAGGGGTAAAATTATCGGTGGGGAAACCTGCCAATCAAACACTCCAGATTTGAACCTCGGATTAAAGGAATATTTTGGGATTTTTTAAAATCGTGGACACCAAGGTTTCGTACGAGCCGGTGGTGGAAAATAAGGAAGTAAATGTAAATCATTACTGTAGTTAAGTAGCTTTTTTGGCGTATCTCTTCCTTACTGAAGGATTCCTATTCGGGGAGACTTTTCCATACACCCTTATCTAGAGCGACTAACAACTGAGCAATTGAGGGTTAAGGGCCTTGCTCAAGGGCCCACTAGTGGTAGCTTGATGGTGGTGGGGTTTGAACCCATGATCTTCCGGTCCAGAGTCCAACACCTTAACCACTTGGTTACCACCTTTTACCTCACTACAGCCGCACTAAATAATTTTTTATTGCATTTTATTAGCACCCTATTTTAAACTCACTTTGATTTCTTTAGCGAGGTGAAAGTTTAAAGAGCTCACTTTTACTTTATATCGGCGTATGTCTACGTCAACTCAAGCACTCGCTTCGTGTACTTCGTTCGGCAGTGCGTACGAGATATTGTAATATCATGGGAAAAAAAATAAAAGAACTAAAAGCGCGTTTAGAGTCGATAAGATTTCCCTTCAGCGCTTTTGTGCTGGCGATGCACAGACGTTGCGTTTCTTGGCTCGGTGTTGATCTAAGCTCACAAATTCACCCTCGGTGGTTTCCTCGTGCCAGATGATTGATGGCTTATCAGGCTTTCCCTTGTTTTCCCTCATTAAGCATCTGCACCACTGAATCAGTGGATGATAAAAAAAAAGGTCCCGGCGCAGACGAAAAGCCAGAGAGAAAGGTGGAAAAAGAAAGGAACGACGGCGTCGAATGAAAATGTCCTGTGGTGGTTAAGCGCGTCTGGAGATTTTTTTGCCGGGCCCAGCTGTTGGGATGCTCCGCACATAGGCTGCTTTGTTCTGTTCTGGTACACCAGAGGCTCCACAAAGCTGCTTCTGTGCTGCAGGAGATATGTGGTCACTCTGTGTTTCAAGTTCAAGTTGTATTTATTTCTATAGCGCTATTTCACAACTGACATCATCTCAAAGCAGCTTGACACAATATTAATACTTTAAAAAAAATAATAATATCCTTTATTTATCACATAAACATTACAGCACAGTGAAATTCTTTTCTTCGCATATCCCAGCTTGATGTTGGTAGTAGCTGGTGGTCAGAGCGCAGGGTCAGCCATGATATGGCACCCCTGGAGCACAGAGGGTTAAGGGTCTTGCGCAAGGACCCAAGGGAGGCAGCTTGGCCATACCGGGGCTCGAACCCGGATCTTTCGATCAGCAGCACCAGCGCCTTAGACCACTGAGCTACCACCTCCCTATTGTTGTATCATTTAAAAAATGATACAACAAAAAATGTGAATATAGATGGTTTAGGTGTGTTTATCCCCGATGAGCGAGTCTGGGGCGACTGGGGCAAGGAAAAACTCCCTTAGATGCAAAGAGGAAGAAACTTCATTTGGGTGATAAAGAGTGTGAATGTGAATAATAGAACTGACCAGAGCGTGGGGAAATAACATGAACACTGGAGTGTGTGATTGTGAGTGTCCTTTCTGCAGATCTATTTCCGTGTGTGTGTGTGTGTGTGTGTGTGTGTGTGTGTGTGTGATAGTGTGGTTGAGAGAAGAAGCCTTCCAACCCATGTAATGCATATCTTCATGGAGCGAGAACAGATTTGGGTCTCCTAGTTCAAGTGAATGGAAAATGCAATGCTAATTATGTTATGTGAGGTAACGTTGAGGTTAAACCGAGGTAAGTTTGAGGTAAAACTGAGGTAACGTGAGCTGAGGTAAAACTGAGGAAACTTTGAGGCAATGTGATGTAACTTTCAGGTAATGTGAGGAGAAAAAATTGAGGCAAATGTGAGGTAAATGTTTGTGTAACTTTGTGGTAAAACTGAGGTTAACTTTGAGGTAAGTTAAGCCAATGTGAGGTAACTTTGAGGTAACACCGAGGTAATTTAGAGGTGAATGTAAGTAACTTTTAGGTAAATATGTGGTAACGTTGAGGTAAAACACTGACTTAACTTTGGGGTGATGTGTGAGGTAACTGTGAGGTAAATTATGAGGCAACGTGAGATAACTGAGGTAAAACCGAGGTAATTTAGAGGTGAATGTAAGTAACTTTTAGGTAAATCTGTGGTAACGTTGAGGTAAAACACTGACCTAACTTTGGGGTGATGTGTGAGGTAACTGTGAGGTAAACTATGAGGCAACGTGAGGTAACTTTGAGGTAAAACGGAGGTAACTTTGCGGTAATGTGGGGTAATGTGAGGTAACGTTGCGGTTGAGGTAACTGAGGTAAATGTTTGAGACATACGGCTGAAACGGCCGGCGTCCCAATACTTTTGCTGATATTTTTTCCATTTTCTCCTCAGCTAGATGAAACAGGCTTCTTGTAAATGTAATATGTGCTCACTGGTTGTATTCATTTACACTCCAAAAACCCATACACAGCCTTTAGCACGCCACAATGCGCTTTTTGTAATGTTCTATGTTTAAAATACCGGTTTGTTGATTGGCCCAGGCGTTTTTGGGGACGTTATTAAAATTGCGTACATTTTCCATTTAGTCCCTAAGGCCTTTAAACGAATGCAGTAAAACTCTGGGAAGAGCTCTTAGTGTTCTCTGAATGGTGAACATTTATAGGGTTATATACACTTTTCTGAAAGGGTTTAGATTGTATAAATAGGTTTCTAAAAATGGAAAAAAAATAAAAACCCTTTTTGCTGCTAAATGAAAGGCTTGATTTGTGGAGGTCCATGTTTTCAGTTCCTACTGTAAGAGAAGAAACTGTAGTAAACACGATTTAATGCAAAACAATGCTATGGGGGAAAAAAATTCAATATACTAGAGATGGTTCACTTTAATTTCTTTACTTCAGACAAACAGCAAATCATCAATTTACTTAAGTGCCTTTTGACTTGTAATAAAATCACAAACAGGCTTTGGTACTGCAAAGAAAAGGAAAAAAGGTTCAATAAAACCTTTGTGTGTAAGTACTTTGGAATGGGGAATGTTTAATGAAAACCGCAGTAGAACAGAATCAGGCATGTACCTCTTAAAGCACTCGCAAAGTAGCTTTTCATGAAGGGGGAAAAAAACCTTCCTGGAGGTTTATATATAAGCATATATAACGTGTTAAATATAACCGCATATCGTTAACAAATCAAAATATATCATTTTATAACAATCGGAATTACGTTGCCGTTGTACATGCAACATTGTGTGTATCTTTTCATGAAGTTTTATGCATAAAAAAACACTTATCACCTTTTATTTTGTATTTAGTTTTCCTTTTATTATCAGTTGGCTCATTATACATTTGTACCAAACTTAAATTTTTAATAGAGCTTAAGTATAATATTTTAAAATGAAAATAAGAATTTAATAATAATAAGCATCATATCTTGATGTTTTTTTGTTTGTTTTTTTTTTTTTTTACAAAAATTATTTATGATTCAAGGGGCACGGTGGTTTAGTGGTTAGCACGTTCGCCTCACACCGCCAGGGTCCGGGTTCGATTCCCGTCTCGGCCATGTGTGTGTGGAGTTTGTGCATGTTCTCCCCGTGACTCAGGGGTTTTTTCTCCGGGTTCTCCGGTTTCCTCCCCCAGTCCAAAAACATGCACGGTAGGTTGATTGGCACCTTGGAAAATTGTCCCTAGTGTATGAATGTGTGTTTGAATGTGAGTGTGTGTCCTGCGATGGGTTGGCATTCCATCCAGGGTGTATCCTGCCTTAATGCCCATAGACGCCTGAGATAGGCACAGGATCCCCGTGACCCGAGGGAAGATCGGATAAAGCGGTAGAAGATGAATGAATGAATGAATTTATGATTCAAGATTAATTAGCGAAACCTACTGCAATACCGCTGCTGACCACCGGGCCAAGCCGCATGGTGTTGTATGCCGTTATTTTTCTATTACCGCCAAGATAGAAGATCTGCCTGCAAGGCAACGTATAGCATGGACTTGCATGTTTGTAATGCTGTTCTTCTCACTTATTGATGAGAGAACTTCATACAGTACATTATGAGCTGCCTGATCGATCTGGAATCTTCTGGAAGATCTGTTATCTTTCCACGTACCACAGTTTTTTTTATTTTTTTATTATTTACTCCTGATGTAATTCACTCAAGCCTGTAATGGATAATTCGGTACTCATTCATCCTCCGTCCCGTTCCGTTGAGCTTTTTCTTCCTTTGCTTTTGCTCTTTCTTTCACAGATGTCAGTAGAAGTTAATTGAGTTTTCGGATCACCTGCACCTATTAAAAGCCCAGGTTTCTGCAGGCTCTTTTTTTTCTGTCACGCAAACACTGACTTTTTTGGATCAGAACCGAAAGTTCTCAGTGCAACCGCGACTCGCCTTGGTTACGTAGCGTTTCTGCTCGAGCGCGTTTGCAAAAGAAAGAGAAGCTCCCAGGCTTTATCAGCTGCCTTGTTTACCAATGCAAAACAAGGTCTAAGGCGCAGCTCAGCCTGAAGGCGGAAGCGTGTTCTCTTTCGACAAGATTCGTCAGAACAAACCCACGTGGCCTTTTTTCTGGACAAGCAGTCGATCGTTTTGGATTTCATGGCCGTCCGTGGAGCTCGAGTTCAGTTCTTTTTCTAAGCGTGTGCAGGAAGTCGTTGGAATTGTTGCAGTTTAGCAAAGTCGAATGATCGCGAGATTATAATCGCCAAATATAACGAAATACAGAGAAAGTGGAGAAAATGGATTTGCATTACGCTAGTATAGTTTCCTCCAGATTTATAAGCAATGCATTTGATTACGCTAGTATAGTTTCCCTCAGATTTACAGCATTAGCAGCGTGCTAGTTAAGTCAGTTTGATTTACATTATGCTAGTATAGTTTCCCTCAGATTTACAGCGTTAGCAGCGTGCTAGTTAAGTCCCTTTGCTTTGCATTATGCTAGTTAGCGTGCTAGCAAAGTCGAATGATTGCGAGATTATTATCGCCAAATATAACGAAATACATAGAAAGTGGAGAAAATGGATTTGCATTACGCTAGTATAGTTTCCCTCAGATTTACAGCGTTAGCAGCGTGCTAGTTAAGTCAGTTTGATTTGCATTACGCTAGTATAGTTTCCCTCAGATTTACAGCGTTAGCAGCGTGCTAGTTAAGTCAGTTTGATTTAGCATTATGCTAGTATAGTTTCCCTCAGATTTACAGCGTTAGCAGCGTGCTAGTTAAGTCCCTTTGCTTTGCATTATGCTAGTATAGCAAAGTCGAATGATTGCGAGATTATTATCGCCAAATATAACGAAATACATAGAAAGTGGAGAAAATGGATTTGCATTACGCTAGTATAGTTTCCCTCAGATTTACAGCGTGCTAGTTAAGTCTCTTTGACTTGCATTATGCTAGTATAGCAAAGTCGAATGATTGCGAGATTATAATCGCCAAATATAATGAAATACGGAGAAAGGAAAAAATGAACATGTTGGAAGTGATTAAATGTAAATGTTTTCCTTAAACATAAGAGAATTCTTTTCCTGTTGAATTGTTGAAGTTGTTGCTGAACACTAGTTAGCTAGTTTTAGATTCTACAAGTTATGATCTACAAGAACATTCAGTTTGCTTCATCTGCCTTTTATTCCGTTCTATTTGATGTGCAGTTAGATAATTAAGTCCGGCTGCTTTATATTTGGCTAGTAGGTGGTCTTTCTTTTTTTAAATCACCTAATTAAGTCCAATTTGATTTTCAGTCAGGAACTTGATTCCAATTCATTTCAATTCAATTCAATTCAATTCAATTCAATTCAATTTTATTTATAAAGCGCTTTTTACAATGTGTCATCGTCCCAAAGCAGCTTTACATAATACTCATGTTTGAAAAGTGAAAATCAGTTTCCTGCATGCTAAGTAAGTCGCATTGTTTTTTGTGTGCTATTTAAGTCAGTTTAATTTACATTATACTAGTATAGTTTTCCTCAGATTTCCAATGTTAGCAGTGTGCTATTTAAGTCCTTATGATTTACTTTACGCTAGTATAGTTTCCCTCAGATTTACAGAATTAGAAGCGTGCTAGTTGAGTCCCTTTGATATATGCTAGTATAGTTTCCTCAGATTTACAGCGTTAGCAGCGTGCTAGTTAAGTCCCTTTGATATATGCTAGTATAGTTTCCTCAGATTTACAGCGTTAGCAGCGTGCTAGTTAAGTCAGTTTGATTTGCATTATGCTAGTATAGTTTCCCTCAGATTTACAGCGTTAGCAGCGTGCTAGTTAAGTCCCTTTGATATATGCTAGTATAGTTTCCCTCAGATTTACAGCGTTAGCAGCGTGCTAGTTAAGTCCCTTTGATATATGCTAGTATAGTTTCCTCAGATTTACAGCGTTAGCAGCGTGCTAGTTAAGTCCTTTTGATATATGCTAGTGTAGTTTCCCTCAGATTTACAGCGTTAGCACCGTGCTGGTGAAGTCAGTTTGACTTGCATTATGCTAGTATAGTTTCCCTCAGATTTACAGAATGTTAGCAGCGTGCTAGTTAAGTCCCTTTTGATATATGCTAGTATAGTTTCCCTCAGATTTACAGCGTTAGTTAGCGTGCTAGTTAAGTCCCTTTGATATATGCTAGTATAGTTTCCCTCAGATTTACAGCGTTAGCAGCGTGCTAGTTAAGTCCCTTTGATATATGCTAGTATAGTTTCCCTCAGATTTACAGCGTTAGCAGCGTGCTAGTTAAGTCCCTTTGATATATGCTATATGCTAGTATAGTTTCCTAGCGTGTTTCCCTCAGATTAGTCCTTTTGATATAGCTAGTTAGCAGCGTGCTAGTTAAGTCCTTTTTTGATATATGCTAGTATAGTTTCCTCAGATTTAGCGTTAGTTTCCCTCAGCGTTACAGCTTAGTATAGTTTCCCTCAGCTATGTTAGCAGCAGTCCTTTTGATTGCTAGTATAGTTTCCCTCAGATTTACAGCGTTAGCAGCGTGCTAGTTAAGTCCTTTTGATATATGCTAGTATAGTTTCCCTCAGATTTACAGCGTTAGCAGCTAGTGCGTTGCTAGTTAAGTCCTTTTGCTTTATATAGCGTTATATGCTAGTAGTGATATATCCCTATAGTTTCCTCAGATTTACAGATTTACAGTTAGCAGCGTTAGCAGCGTGCTAGTTAAGTCCTTTTGATATATGCTAGTATTTAGTTTGCTAGTTACAGTAGCAGCCTAGTTGAGTATATCAGATATGTTACAGCTGTTAGCGTTGTATAGTTTCCCTCAGATTTACAGCGTTAGCAGCGTGCTAGTTAAGTCTTTTGATATATGCTAGTGTAGTTTTGATTTACATAGCGTGCTAGTTAAGCTTTTGATATAGTAGTGTAGTTTCCCTCAGATTTACAGCGTTAGCAGCGTGCTGGTGTTAAGTCTTTAGTTTGACTTGCATTATGATATATGCTAGTATAGTTTCCCTCAGATTTACAACGTTAGCAGCGTGCTAGTTAGCAGTTTGATATAGCTAGTATAGTTGCTAGTCCCTTTGATTTACATTATACTAGTATAGTTTCCCTCAGTTTTGATATATGCTAGTATAGTTTCCCTCAGATTGTGCAGAATTTAAGCGTCCTTATGTTAAGTTACTTTGATATATGCTAGTATAGTTTCCCTCAGATTTACAGCGTTAGCAGCGTGCTAGTTAAGTCCTTTTGATATATGCTAGTATAGTTTCCCTCAGATTTACAGCGTTAGCAGCGTGCTAGTTAAGTCCTTTTGATATATGCTAGTATAGTTTCCCTCAGATTTACAGCGTTAGCGTGCTGGTGAAGTCAGTTTGAGCATTATGTTAGTATAGTTTCCCTGATTTACAACTAGCAGCAGTTAAGTCTTTGATTTACATTATACTTTCAGATATCCATGCTAGTTAGTGTGCTATTTAAGTCCTTATGATTTACTTTGCTGGTGAAGTCTAGTTAAGTCCTTGACTTGATATATGCTAGTAGTATAGTTTACAGCGTTAGCCTCAGCTAGTTAGTCCTTTTGCATTAGCTAGTTAGCAGCATGCTAGTGAAGTCCCTTTGATTTACATTACTAGTATAGTTTCCCTCTAGTTAGCATGCTATAGTTTCCCTCAGATTTACAGCGTTAGCAGCGTGCTATTTAAGTCAGTTTGATTTGCATTACGCTAGTATAGTTTGCTCAGATTTACAGCGTTAGCAGCATGCTAGTTAAGTCCCTTTGCATTATGCTAGTATAGTTTCCCTCAGATTTAGAGCGTTAGCAGTGTGCTAAGTGTGTTCTCCGAAGTCGCAGGTAGCTGTAAAAGTTAATTTGATTTGCAGTCAGCTGATGTTGTTAGCTCTCTCGGTCCCTTTGAATCTTAGTGCTTGGTCGAATCTCTTGCCGTTTAATTAGCTAGTTCCGTGCTCTTTATTTTCTTTCTGGACTTTGTGGATATTTTGACTCTGCGTTGGATTTTTATTTTTTTTTACCCAGAGGTTAACATGGTGTCCAGTTACACTCCGAGGGACGCGGAAGATTCCTTTCCATACAAAGCCGAACAGGTGGCGACTGGACGTATAGATTTTCTGCACATTCGATCACTCCAGAACTCGAGTTTGTTAAACACACGAGTTGTCACGAGTCTTAGCATCTGCGAAACAATAAACCAGCTGTTAGCGTAAAGCTGATTTTTGAATATTCAAATGGCAGTTTGTAAAGAAATACGCTGGAAACCTTTTAATGTTGATCCAGGATCAGTTTTTTTTTTTTCTCCTCATGGGAAGGCTTTGGGACGTAGATGCTAGTCGTTTTTTTTTTTTCCCACGGCATGCAAAGTATCCTAGCCGGTGGCACAAAAATAGGCTGCTTTTCCTTCATTCTAAGCTTCACTCAGCTCAGGGTTTGAGAAGCCGTGAGACCGAACTGGTTGTTGATGATTGATGTGGTTATTTATTTATTTATCTCCAGCCTCTACTGTTCAATAATTAAGGCGGAGGAAAACATCTCCTGCTCGATAGCAATACCGACGTGCGTGTGGAATGAAATGATCGTATACCATTTTAATGTCTCACTACAGAGTTTATTTATTTATTTAAGCATGGAGCTGGTTTTGATTTGCATGGACCTGCTTTGCATCCGAAACAGAAAGTTAAAAAGCGCAAACAGGACCGAGAGCGAGAGCTTCTGGACCCCTGTCGAGCAATAAACAAGCTGTCGGTGTGTGTTGTTGTTTTTTTTTGTTTGTTTTTTTTTTCATTAAGCGCAAAATTTTATTTATTTATTTATTTTTGCAGGCGCTTTAATTGCCAGCGATTATTGATTGGGGGGGGGGGTTAACATGCAGCGCTACAAGTGAAGGAAGAGCGGTTTTAATGAAGAAAAACACCGAAATCAATAAGGAATCGAGACGCAGTGAAACGAAACACGGCATTAGCGGAGGTCCGCGGCCCCGCATCGATCCCGCGTTTTACACCAGAAACTCTCGCTGGTGTGTTGGTTGATTTGCAGGAGGGATGGGAAGAAGAAACAGAAGAATAGTGACCGTGAAGACGCTTTGTAGATAAGGGATAAATTACAGCAGTGGAGGAGGTTGTTTCCTCTCTTCCCTCTCCAAATGGTGTTGGCAGGATTTTAAAGGATTTTGATTTTGATTTCAAATGGAGACGGAGGAAAGGAGGTGGTGGCGGAGGTGGGGTAGAGGGGGAGAGGCTATGTGTAGTAGGTAGAAGAGGCATCTCTTGATTTCGAGAGAGAAATAGGCTGGAGAATAAATAAAAAATAGGCTCTGGAGTGTGTATAGCATACATTTTTTTGTGTTGTGCCACTTATGGCAAGCATCTATTGTGAGAAATTGTAGGTATTGATCGAATTTGAGGATCCTGTATGCACTGGTAGGGGGGAAAAAAGGAACAAAACGGTGCCATTGCTCATTTTTAATGGGGTAATCCGCAAGGGTGCAGTTTTGTAGAGGTTGAAGAGGACGAGGTTGTGTAGTTAGCAATTTTAACAGGGAATATACTGATCACTGGACTTAAGAGAATCATCTGCAGTGTCTGTATGTGTGTGTATATATATATATATATACACACGCCCATAGAAACAAGACACCCATATAGTGTCAAGATGCCAAAATTGGGACTGATACGATACCTAGACGCAATATTGCGATACCAATACCAATCGATACTGTCAAAAAAGAAAAAATAAACATAAATTGAACAATGGAACTTTGTTTTTCTTCATTAATAAGCACGAAATGTTTGCTGTCAACCGAAACAAAGTAGAATTGTTTAAACTAAAAGTAAAATCAATCTAAAAGTAAAACGATACATTATTCAAGTTTTATCAGCGCGAAAAAGTTTACCCACACACTGCCATCTATAGTCCAACACTTGGAAGTACAGCCCAAGTAATGATTAAAAAAAAAAAAAAACGTATTGTGATATCGTATTGTGATATCGTATTGTGATACATTTCTAGTACAGGTATATCGTGCAATACTATGCCCATATGACCAACACAATATTGATATATCACAACAGTCAATGAAACACAATGACCACTACGGCGTGAAAGGATAAAAGGCAACACGATATCGATGGCCATATGTGGTGGAACACTATAGAATATACGACAGCGCATGATGCTCATATATGGCAACACAATATCAATATATGGATACAAATAAGGCCCATGTATGATGATATCACATCATACAATATATGGCAATGATAAGAAATGAGAACCATGTAGGGTAACCAAATATGCCCACAATATCAATATATGGGCAAAGAAACATGATGCCCATATATGGCAAAGAAGTAATAACTACTAAGCAAGATAATGCCCATATATGGTGACACATTATACTATATACTGTATATTGTAACACATGATGCCTATATTTGCAGGTTCATCACCATCACTAATACCTTAATCAGGGTTACATTTGGCCTGTAATCACACACACACACACACACACACACACACACATTTATTTTACTCTATAGTGTATTTGAGCTCAGAGCCTCACCACACAAACCCACACGACGCCTTCATTGAAATCCCGCGTGTCCTCCGCCTGTTTTGCATGACGTGATTTACATCACGGCGCACTGCCTTGTAGGCCAACGAAGGTTAAACTGTCACCACTGTCACTCTCTACTGAGCGCCAAAGATGCCCCTTGCTATTGTTTATTGAAATAAACCTATTTCACGTGTTAGCCCATAACTCCTTATCGCAGCTGCACTGGTCCGTGTCTGGGGGATTGGACGAATGTTACTGTAGACGACGGGCCGAATCTGGCGCGCTTTTTTCAAGGACGCGTTGGTACGAAGCTCGGCGTATGTTAGCGATTAGAGAAATAATGAAGCGACCTGGGTGTGGAGGAGTCCACCCGGGGGAGGAAAGCCTTTCGGGCATGGAATACGTCGATCGGGGGGGTCGAAGACTCCCGGATCGATAGAAATGTAAGGGCTGGGAGGGATAATAAGGCCGCCCAAATATTTGCGAGGGGAATAAAGAACAGGGAGCGCTACGCTAATGGTTTACGAGTGCAATCGATGCAAGGTAATAGCGTCGGCGTTCCTACAGGTATTATAACCATCACCGGAGCCTCTTGGGCAGTCACAAATAAAAAGGCCAGTCGAGTAGAGAACATTCAATCATCCGACTTTGATGAAACGGCATGTCTGAGACTCTTCGCCGTGACCGCCGGTGAATAATGACCCCCTTATAGGGCATGTCAGATGCGTTTCCCAGTCAGTCGCATGTGGATAATGGCGGGACTTTTCAAGGGATATCTAGCAGGACGTGAGGACTCTTGCAGGAGGAGGTGGGGGTTATTTGATGAGTCAGCACTTGTGCTGGTGTGTTAAGAAGAACCCCCATGATGTATAGATATTGTTTTTCAGCGTCTGGGCTCCATCTTAGATATCCAGCGCTCTCGGCTCTAGTAATGGAAATGTCGGATGTGTTTTATACACTTTATGTCGGCCGGCGATTCGTAAAGAGGCCGCACTCTCATCGACAGTTCGATGGGAAACCTGCAAAACAAACCTTCGAACTGTGCAGTGCAACGTGTTCTTTTCAAAGTATCGAAGCAGCCCACATTTCATTGATTGGCTGTCTCAGACTTTGGTCCGAACGTATTTTGAAAAAGCCCAGCTTCCTGATTTACTTTTCGAAAAGCTTATAGCCCGCGTCGATCTATTGGAAACGCAAGCTATCGTCACTATATACATGTATATATCTTATCTTATATGATTATAACATAGGGGGCACGGTGGCTTAGTGGTTAGCACGTTCGCCTCACACCGCCAGGGTCCGGGTTCCGATTGCCCGTCTCGGCCATGTGTGGGTGTTTGTGCATGTTCTCCCGGTGCCTCAGGGGGTTTTTTTTCTCCGGGTTCTCCGGTTTCCTCCCCCGGTCCAAAAAACATGCATGGTAGGTTGATTGGCACCTTGGAAAATTGTCCCTAGTGTATGAATGTGTGTGTGTGTGTGTGTGTGTGTGTGTGTGTGTGTGTGTCTGCGATGGGTTGGCATTCCATCTAGGGTGTATCCTGCCTTAATACCCATAGACGCCTGAGATAGATACAGACTCCCCGTGACCCGAGGGATAAAGCGGTAGAAGATGAACGAATGAAGGAATGAATGATTATAACATGTGGGTACTTTTTCTCGTGGGTGACTTTTTAAAACTGGGTCAAAAACAGAGCCTGATAAATAATATCCATTTCTTTTCTAAATGGTATAAAAAAAAAAAACAAAAAGACCCTATTTCGAACGAGAACCAAAAAGAAATACTGCACACATTTTCGCCACTGTATCCAAAATCCAATTTTATCTTTAAAAAAATTCGATTTACATAACATACATAACATTTACACACATATTGGGTGTATAGAAAATAAGTAAAACATAAATAAATCAATCAATAAATAAATAAAGTATATCATAATAGGTAACAGTTTATAAACAGGGCTGTTTCTAGTCGCTTTTTGGCACACTAAAAGCGATTCCTATTGTCACCCAATCCAATAGTTCCGCCCTCCCACCACAAAGCCCCACCTCCAAATTTCTATAATTTCATTGATTATTGTCCCAGACTTTGGTCAAAATGTGTTTTCAAGAAGCCCAGCTTCCAGATTTCCTTTCGAAAAGCTTATAACCCTCGAGCTATTGGAAACGCAAGCTATCATCACTATATATATATATATATATATATATATATATATATATATATATAATAAATTAAATTAAAATATTAAAATATTTAATCGCGACTAATTATTACCGTAATAATACGGTAATCCATATAGTAATGTAGTTAGAATTTCGCGTAAATAACGTTAATGTGTTAATAACTTGGACAGTCCTAGTTAAATTAAATAAATAGAACAACAAAAGATGAGAAGAGCAGCATCTAAAATAAACAGCATGTGGCATCGCAGGTGGATTTGCCTCTAGAGGGCACTGTTGCACTGTATTACGCAACCCTGAAAAACTATCACTATTATTATCGATGCCGATCAACCGTCAAGACCTTAAAGCATATTTGCCGTAGCGTGAAGTTAAAGCCCGTCACCTGTAGAGCATCTGTGAATGTTTTTTTTTACGATAAACCCGTAAGTGTTAACGCAAGTTAATGTGACTCTCGGTCCTGATATATAACGCAGGAAAGTACAAAATAAAAATGTAATCTTCGTATTACACAGTGAGGTAGGCGGCACCTGGAGGGAAGGAGGGAAGGTAAACGTGATGCATAGACGTTAAAATGCGTGTTACGAAGAAACATTTCGTTTTTTTTTTTTGCTTGTACCCGCAAATCCCACGTTAATAAATCCATGTATATTACAGCATAGACATGGACATAGATTGCACACACACACTGCACACTGCGTCTGGAGGTGGTTATCATGCTTCTCCGGGGCTAATAGTCCAAAATAATCCGACAGAAGCTCCTTTACAGATAAGGAAAATAGGAGAATCACGAAGAATAGGAAAAATAAGCGAGGAGAGACAAGGCATCCTCGTATTATTTTTCCCCACCGGCCGATTTGCGTAGCGCTCTAACCGGAGGCAGGCTTTTAACAAGACAAATCGTCTCTCATAAATCCTCTGAACGCGCCTGTGGGAGGTGGAGAGAATCTGGGCAGAATTATGATCAAATAAGCAACTTTGCACAACAAAGAGAGAGATAGCTGATCGAGACTCCTGCCCCCCCCCCCCCCCCCCCACAATATCCCTTTTAGGCGCCATACAAAACTAATAAATACGTTCAAATTTACCCCGCCCTTATCTGGAGAGACTTAGAAACAGAGCGGTTACAGGTTAAGGGCCTTGCTCAAGGCCACCTCTAGTGGCAGGATTTGAACGTGCGACCTTCCCGGCCAGAGACCTATGCTTTGACCACTGAGCTGCCACCATCCCCGAGTGATTATTAGCCTTAATAACAAAGGTTCGTTAAGGAAATCTCATTGGCCGGAAGTTTTGCCCACCTTTAATGGCTCCTTTTTGCCCTAAAATCTGCTATAATTGGATACGAAGTGCTCATTACAAAGTGGACTAGCCATGTCTTGTCAGTGTAGAAACGTCCTCCTCGGTGGGGTGGAGGTGGTGGTGGTGGTGGTGGGTGCGTGCTTCCTGTGTTAGCCCTAATCAGAACGAAAACTCCTCGTGATCCTGAAGGAACCGTCACGCGTGGGATGCTGAGAACGCGGAGGTGTATCAGGCTGTATCAGTAGGAGCTAGTTAGTGAGGAGGTTATATAAAGCGGGCGCATCGTTGCGCTAGCGTTCTGACGGATGTCACTGCAGGTGAATTCTAGCAAGCGGGAAACAAAGACGTACTTGTTTGGCCGTGACACTTTGACTCAATGCCTTCGCTTGTCTTCGGCTCACACGCTGTGGCCAATGAAGCCTCCTGTCCACGAATGACGGCTTGTAAGTCCCGGGTTTTGCTCATCACACACACAGACCCACATACATTATATATATATATATGTATGTATATGTATATGTATATATAGCAAGTGCTTATTTGAGATTAAACCTGACTGTACTTGGAAATCTTTCCTTGAACCGTTGGCTGTTTTTAGTTTTTCGCACCACTCTGTGTGTTTAAAACTGGCTTAAAAGCAGAGCCTGAAAAATAATATCCATTTCTTTACTAAATGCTTTAATAAATGACCCTTTTGACCGACGTTTTGAACACAGACTACAAACAGGCACAAATAGTGCACACATTTTCCCCACTGTATCCAAAATCAATCAAATTTTATCTAAAAAAAAAAAAAAAATCGGAGATTCAATTTACATAACATATAGAATAGAACAGCCTTTATTTGTCACGTATACGTTACAGCACGGTGAAATTCTTTTCTTAGCATATCCCAGCTTGTTGTTGGTAGCTGGGGTCAGAGCGCAGGGTATCGGCCATGATACGGCGCCCCCTGGAGCACGGAGGGTTAAGGGTCTTGCTCAAGGACCCAAGGGTGGCAGCTTGGCGATATCGGGGCTTGATCTATAGTGTACATTCATTCATTCATTCATCTTCTACCGCTTTATCCGGGTCACGGGGAGCCTGTGCCTATCTCAGGCGTCTATGGGCATTAAGGCAGGATACACCCTGGATGGAATGCCAACCCATCGCAGGGCACACACTCACACATTCACTCACACATTCACACACTAGGGACAATTTTCCAGGGTGCCAATCAACCTACCGTGCATGTTTTTGGACCGGGGGAAACCGGAGAATCTGGGGAAAAACCCCCTGAGGCACGGGGAAAACCCCCTGAGGCACGGGGACAAACATGCAAACTCCACACACACATTCCCAAGACGGGAATCGAACCCGGATCCTGGCCTGAGGCGTGTGTGAGGCGAACGTGCTAACCACTAAGCCACCGTGCCCCCCTATAGTGTACATATATATATATATATATATATCATATATATATATATATATATATATATATATATATATATATTAATATATATATATATATATAAAAAGAAAATATAGACGTGTCACCGTGGTTGCACTGAAGAAAAAAGTATATCTTAATAGGCAACAGTTTATAAACATGGCTGTTTCTAGACGTTTTTGCCACCCTGCCTGAGATTCCTACTGTCACCCAAGCTAATAGCTCCGCCCAACCACCACAAAGCCCCACCCCCAAATTAGCAAATATCTATCATAAAATAAAAATTCATAATCGTTGCCTGAATTGAAATATTTAAACTAGGGCTGTCAAAATGGGAACACGTTAACGTGAATGCGTTTTAACGTACTCACTGGCGCCCCCTGCCATATACAGGGAGTCCTCGGGTTTTACGCCGGTTTCGACTTGCGCTGTTTCGTGGTTACGAACGCGCCCCCATAAAAAATATAAAAAATGATATTGCGCGTCATTCTGTCTTGCGTGGTTTAGCGTCGTAAGCGACGTAACTAGTTTCGGGCGCACGGCGGAAGAATACGCTTTGTTGTGGTTGTAGGGCAAAGGAAACGTACATACACCATTTTGGTTGTTTATACCGTCGATCTCGTGTGTTTTATTGTCTTATTAATATGTACTTAAGATTAAGGGGACTGACTTTATATATATATATATAGATATATATATATATATATATATATATATATATATATATATATATATATATATTCCGACTTACATTGAAAATCGGGGTGGGTTACGACGCGTCTTAAGAATGGGCCACTGTGTGTATATATATTATATATATGTATGTATATGTGTGGTATATATATATATATATGTATGTTGTGTATATGTTATATATATATATATATATATATATATATATATATATATATATACACACACAATAAATATATATATGTGTGTTTGTGTGTGTGTGTGTGTGTGTGTGTATATGTGTGTGTGTATCTATATATATATATATATATATACACATAATATATATATGTGTGTATGTATGTGTATGTATGTGTAATATTGTGGGTGGGGGGTGTGTGTGTGTGTGTGTGTGTGTGTGTGTGTGTGTGTGTTATTGTATATTTCTATATATATATATATATATATATATATATATATATATATATATATATATATATATATGTGTATATATAGTTATATATATGTATTATATATAGTGTGTGTGTGTATATATATATATATACACACATAAATATATGTGTGTGTATGTATGTATATGTGTGTGTGTGTGTGTGTGTGTGTGTGTGTGTGTGTGTGGTAAGAAAGCCTTGAAATGATCTGAATAAAACAGTTACATGGTTGAAATGAGTAAAAAACATCTCCTAATGAGGAAAAGTCATCTATAGTTTGCACGTTGTGACCTCTAGTAATCTCAGTGCTGACGAAATGCTAACGAGCCATTAAAAACACACGTGGCCACAACAGATCTGACCTTTCGCATAAAGGCGCGCTTTTTAAAGACAAAGCATTGTTTGTCTAATGCAGAATGAACTCCCGCTTCCCTCCCCCTTCTTGTTTTCCATACTGCTCCAATTCACTGGCCTGTGTGGGCTTTTCTAAAACCCACTGCTTTGTGTGTTTTTGTTTTTGCCCTCGCTCCATCACATAGTCCAGTGTTGCCTCCGTCCTCTCGGCCCAGCAGGCTGAGTGGCTGCACTGTGCCGTCCGGCAACGCCGCTGGCATCGAGGCACCGCAGTTGGGGCTGGAAGACCCTCCGGTGCCTGCCAGCTTTGTGTGCCCAGAATCGACCCATTCACTGCACATCCAAAATGGCAGCCAAGCCTTTTATTAAGGGCTCGTTTGGGTGTAATGAGTGAATATCGCAGCTGCTTCTGCGTGGGCCGCCTCGCCCACGCCGGGGTGATAAACTGGCCGTCCGCTCGAACTCCGTACATGGTCATCTAGTGTGCTTTCGCGCTACGTATAGTACGGACGGTTATCTTTGATATACGAGCATCACATTGTATAGCAACATAGTCATTTTGCCACATTGTAGGGAAGGGGGGGGCGGGGCCAATCGTGTTTACTTGTTTTTGAGCCGCTTAAGAGTCGAATCGAGTTACGCCGGTATGAGATTTCATTATTAATATAATGTACATATCACCGGATTTCCATTCCAGTCTCGTGGGCATCTCTCTTTTGCACGCACGATGACTGTAATTAATGATTCATTGCATCAATTACATTGATCACATCGTATCCCTGTTACTGATCCCTTTTTGTGTGTGTGATAGACAAATTCCATTTTATTTGTATGGCGCTTTTTTACAATTTGTCATCGTCTCAAAGCAGCGTTACACAATACTTCATTCATTCATTCATCTTCTACCGCTTTATCCCTCGGGTCACGGGGAGTCTGTGTCTATCTCAGGCGTCTATGGGCATTAAGGCAGGATACACCCTGGATGGAATGCCAACCCATCACACACACACACACACACACATACATTCATACACTAGGGACAATTTTCCAAGGTGCCAATCAACCTACTGTGCATGTTTTTGGACCGGGGGAGGAAACCGGAGAACCCGGAGAAAAAACCCCTGAGGCACGGGGAGAACATGCACAAACTCCACACACACATGGCTGAGACGGGAATCGAACCCAGACCCTGGCGGTGTGAGGCAAACGTGCTAACCACTGTTGAGCGAGCCGAAGCGACGGTGGCGAGCGAGGCAAAACTCCCTGAGAGCAGGAGGAAACCTTGAGAGGAACCAGAGAACCTCATCCTCATTTGGATGGTTATTTGTGTTTGTGATTTTGGGATGGGGGGGTCACCATGAGGACCAGAGTGGAGAGGGGGTCTGGATCACCAACTCAACGGAGAGAGAGAGAGAATGGTTAGAAAGAAAAACGAGGATTAACTATAAACTACAAATGGACGGAGGTTGTACTAAACTAAAGGTCTTCTTTCTTTTGCAACTGATGGTCGGAAAACGGCGTCTTAAAATAAGGCTAAAAGCGCTCATTGACAATAAACCACAATAACCTCCCACGTTAGCCGCGAAGTGATTCTCGGCATCCCGCCACTAGAGTGCAGTGTAGCGAAAAAGAGAAGAGAAAAAGCGCAGAGGGTTTTGTGTTATGAGGCGACGTCGCACATCAAACACTATATACTGTCTTATAGTTACACCCGACCCTTCAAGGCCCGCCATAATGCTGATGTGGCCCACGGTGACGATGAGTTCGAATCCCACCCACCCCCCAACCCACCCCCACCCATGGTCCAAAGGCAAGAATCATCAAAACATGTCCTCTTGACAAGGCACAGCTGTGAATGGTCTCAATGGACAATCCGAAGCACATCCTGGGTGTATTTTTATAACGCTGCTGACATGCGGCTCCTTTATTGCGTGGTTTATTTTTAACCCGGCAGCAAAACATTTCCAGAGTGTTCCCTTTTCTTCCCAGACTGCGATTCACGTTGTTCTTGCTGAATGTTGCGTGCAGGCGTGTATCGAGGTGGTGTGAGATATCGAACGCTCCTTCCAATTTAGCGCTTCGTCGTACGTTTTTTTTCCCCCCTACATTTACATTTACGACATTTTGCCAGACGTCCTTATCCAGAGCGAACTTACAACCGAGCAACCGAAGGGTTAAGGGCCTTGCTCAAGAGCTCCCACTAGTGGCAGCTTGGTGGCGGTGGTGGGGTTTGAACCTGTGATCTTCCGGAGTCCAACACCGTAACCACTGGGATACCACCTTTTTTTTTAACGAAGGTGCAATGTTACGAGCGCTAATGTCATCGTGCGCTAACGTTACAGCCACCAGCACGAACATCGTTATTCGTTATTTGCTTTTTTTTTCTTTCTCGTCCAGTGGATTTTTGAAACGTCGCTCATTGACCATCTTGTTAACCCGACTTGTGAGGCGATCAGAACGACGGAAAAAACCTGCGTATACGCTTAACGGCGTACCGTTGACGTGCGGTAAGACGCATCTCGTAAGGAAAATTACTTGCATTAGTAACTTAAAGTAAGTTAATTTAATTTGTATAACACGTTTAACAATGGGCAATTTCTCAAAACGGCTTTACAGAGATAAAATATCCGTTTATCAAATAGATATACAGCATACAAACAATGATGCGTGTACAACAACATAGCTTTAACATTATATAACTAGCGTAATATGATTATTATCAGTGGACACATGTCTCCATGGCCTGAGGCAGCGGGTCCACAACCTCTTTTTTTGCGCCAGGGACCGGTTTAATGTCTTTTCACAGACTGGCTTTTAAGGTTTATCGGATAAATACATTCTTTCATCTTCTAGCGCTTTATCTGATCTTCCCTCGGGTCACGGGGAGTCTGTGTCTATCTCAGGCGTCTATGGGCATTAATGCAGGATACACCCTGGATGGAATGCCAATCCATCACACACATTCATACACTAGGGACAATTTTCCAAGGTGCCAATCAACCTACCGTGCATGTTTTTGGACCGGGGGAGGAAACCGGAGAACCCGGAGAAAAACCCCCCTGATGCACAAACTCCACACACACATTGCCGAGACAGGAATCGAACCCCGACCCTGGCGGTGTGAGGCGAACGTGCTAACCACTAAACCAGCACATTATTACAGCACAGTGAAATTTTTTTCTTCGTCTATCCCGGTTTGTTTGGGAGCGCAGGGTCAACCATGATCCTCCCCTCCCGAGCACAGAGGATAAGGAGCATTGCACAGGACTCGAACCCTGACACCCCCCCTCCCTTTAAACATAAAATAAAATAAATATTTCAATAAACAAATATAAAACGTCAGTGTTTTAAATAACACCTCGTCCAGAATCAACTAACAAATAAAACGGTAATAATGTAAGTTGTTACGTATTCTTTCTTGTCGGCCCGGTACTGATTGACCCGCAGACCAGGGGTTGGGGACCACTGGCCTGAGAAAACCCCTTAAGACCCCTGCTTTGGAGGAGTCCGACCTGACAGCATAAATGTATCAACAAAAACTATACTCGATGATGTAATGCTTTGCTTCAATTAAAGGAGGTACCAACAAATAGCCTGCACCCTTTTTACAGACAGAGCATGCAGTAAGATTTTGGGGATTAGGTGCCGGTGTAAACTGAATAAACCAGTTTTGTTCTAAAAACAAGAGGCTTCGCTACATCTTAATAGAGCTCGTGTTGATCTGGAACAGGTTTGGGCGTGTTTGTCGGCGTGACGGGAATACTCCCTCTTAAACCGTACGAACGTACCTTCATTCAACATCCGCCTATGTATAGGTGTGGGAGGAGGATGAATTTGGCACTTGGTCCAGGGCTTCCACAGTTTCACACGTTGGCGCTGGGGTTGCACCATGAAGGTGTGTCGCACCGCCACAAACCACGAATTATCAGTCAAACAATAGCCTGGGTGAGAAAAGTCAAATGTTAAAATGTTCCACCCGTGGCCGTGATTGGCTCGTTTCTGACATTGGGATCCTCTCTGGAGGAAAGGTTTACATTTATATTTGTGGCATTTGGCAGACACCCTTATCCAGAGCGACTTACAACTGAGCAATTGAGGGTTAAGGGCCTTGCTCAAGGGCCCACTAGTGGTAGCTTGGTGGTTGTGGGGTTTGAACCTGCGATCTTCTGGTCCAGAGTCCAACACCTTAACCACTAAGCTACACCACCTCCCTGTGGTTGTGTGACCGGCTATAGTTACAAACGTGTACAAACGTGTGACCGGCTATAGTTAACGAGACGCAAATTGACATATTAGTAATACTCCAGAGCCAGGAGACTTCGGAGAAAGGCATCTCGCTAACCAATAGCTGGACGGGATCTCAAAAATAAATAAATAAAGCAAAGAATCCTTTTTTTTTTACCCCCCGCTGGTTATGCCATTTAAATGTAATGCCGTATTTATTAAGAGGAATATCTTTCCCCGATCTGTTTGTTCATAGGAAGTGGTAGCTCCGCGGTTAAGGCTAATTAGGCTCTGGACTCTAGGGAAGGTCAAATCCTAGCACCGCTAACCTGCCCCTAGTGGGCCCTTGAGCAAGGCCCTTAACCCTCAGTCGTAAGTCGAACCGCGATAAGGGCGTCAGAATACAACGCACACTTCGTGATGACGAAAAGCCCTGGGTTACGCCGCGGCCGGCGATTGAAATGCGAGTTGTACACTGTTGTCGTAATGCGCTCGCCTCGATCCCCGGCGCCGCAAATGAGCTTTGACTATTTCATCATTTCACTGAGTATTGATTACGCGCAGGCAGAATACCAATACAATGAGAGATGCTTAGTGAATACCTGCGTCCGGAGTGCCTTTGTTTGTTTTTTTTTTTTTTTTAATTAAACGATATAGCGACATCGCCGGGAGAAGAACGGACCGGGAAGGGGGGATTGGGGGGTGGGGGCGCCTTCGACAGCTTGTATTGCTGACGTGGCGTTATTCCAGGATGTCTTCTCTTCCCTGAAGGCGCCCCTGAAGACTGGGTAGATAAAAAGCTCTGCTTATAGCTGCACCCTACAGCTGGGATTCAGGTTTGAATATCATTCGTACAAGAGGACAAAAATATGATTGCGCTCTTACGTAACTCATCGCGACGGCGGTTCGGGTCTTATTTTGGCATCTGTTTAACTATTGAATACATCTATAACGAAATACATAGTTGTATAGCTAGCAGTTCCCTACGTAGCTAGGCAACAGTTTGCAAGAGCGTTAGCATTTATCAGGGTGTTCGTTGCTAGCCGTTAGCATCAGCGAAGGTTTTTGGCGAGTGTATTATTTTGTCGTATTTCTGGTGGGGCACGGGGGTTTAGTGGTTAGCACATTCGCCTCACACCGCCAGGGTCCGGGTTCGATTCCCGTCTCGGCCATGTGTGTCTCCCCTGTGCCTCAGGGGGTTTTTCTCCGGGTTCTCCGGTTTCCTCCCCGGTCCAAAAACATGCACGGTAGGTTGATTGGCACCTTGGAAAATTGTCCCTAGTGTATGAATGTGTGTGTGTGTGTGTGTGTGTCCTGTGATGGGTTGGCATTCCATCCAGGGTGTATCCTGCCTTAATGCCCATAGACGCCTGAGATAGGCACAGACTCCCCGTGACCCGAGGGAAGATCGGATAAAGAGGTAGATAATAATAATAATAATAATTTTTCATCCAAATATTATTATTAGTATTTCTTTTTTGCACCTCGGACTATCGATTATTTTCCCAAAGATGCATTACTAGACGCAATAACGTACACAATTTATTAATGTTCGACATAATCTTTAAGGCCTGTAAATGGGGAGGTGGTAGCTTAATGGGTAAGGAAAAAAATCGCACCACCACCACGGTCAACCACCACCACCAAGCTGCCAGTAGTGGGCCCTTGAGCAAGGCCCTTAACCCTCATCTACTCAGTTATAAGTCGTTCTGGATAAGGGCGTCTGTTTGTTTTTAGTAAGTTGTAGCTCAGCGGATAAGGGTAAGGAAGTTCACCGGCTCCAATCCTAGCAACACTAACCTGCCCCTAGTGGGCCCTTGAGCAAGGCCCTTAACCCTCGGTTGTACGTCGCCTGTGATGAGGCCGTCAAAATGCCGTAAATGTAAGCGGAAGGTATTTAAAAAGCCTGTTTGTAAATGGGGAGGTGGTAGCTTAATGGGTAAGGACTCTGGACCAGAAGATCGCAGGTTCAAATCCCACCACCACCACCACCACCAAGATGCCACTAGTGGGCCCCTGAGCAAGGCCCTTAACCCTCAACTACTCAGTTGTAAGTCGCTCTGGATAAGGGCGTCTGTTTGTTTTTAGGAAGTTGTAGCTCAGCGGCTAAGGCTAATTAGGCTCTGGACCTAAGGAAGGTCACCGGTTCAAATCCTAGCACCACTAACCTGCCCCTAGTGGGCCCTTGAGCAAGGCCCTTTACCCTCAATTGTATGTCGCCCGTGATGAGGGCGTCAAAATGCCGTAAATGTAAGCGGAAGGTATTTAAAAAGGCCTGTTTGTAAATGGGGAGGTGGTAGCTTAATGGGTAAGGACTCTGGACCAGAAGATCGCAGGTTCAAATCCCACCACCACCACCAAGATGCCACTAGTGGGCCCCTGAGCAAGGCCCTTAACGCTCAACTGTTCAGTTGTAAGTCGTTCTGGATAAAGGCGTCTACCAAATGCTGTAAATGTAATAAATGTGTTCGAAGACACTAAATTTATTACACCGCACCATATTGTGTTGTGTTGAAATGGAATGATTGGGGTGAGTTGTATGGCGTGGCGTTGGTAGCTGATGTATCGAATCCTGCGTTTTAGCAGCACAATAGATGCTATTTTTAGTTTCGGCGACGTCCTGATACACTCCGAACGACAGCGGGACCTAACTGAATCCAGCTGTGCGGCCAGAGAAACGCCTCCCGCCTCCGAGCGCCGCCATTGGCTGTCGTGGTGTCGCGGTGTGACGTTTGATTGGTTGGCGGATGATTGCAGGTCGCTGGTTTCGATTAAGCAAAAGCGCTTTGCTGTGTTTGCTCCCCGTTCGAGTGTTTACGCCGCGATAAGCATCGTTGAGCTCGCCTCGTAATATCCTTCGGCTCCAGCCGGAACAACTCCCTGTAGGCCTGCTTTTAAAAGCGCTTGGTCCTCCGTAGTGCCGTGTGTTATTCTGTGTTAAAACATCCACGTTTCAGATCCTTGTATGCGGGTTTTCTCCCATTATCTGAGACGTTAAAAACCCCATCGTTTCTCCGTTAGCCCGAGGGGGTTTACTTGCGATTTACTTCCCTTTTCTCTTGCATTATGGACTTTTAAACCCGCCCCCTTCTCTTCTTTCTTCAGCCCTCGAATAAGTATCCCGCTAGACGCTTTCCTTTAATTGGATTACTAGCCGTGTGTGCCAATAACGTCGCATGGGCTTCATTTAATTCACGCCGAGGTGGTAGGCTCCGT
The DNA here is from genome assembly GCA_030449085.1 of Kryptopterus vitreolus. Taxonomy (NCBI): domain Eukaryota; kingdom Metazoa; phylum Chordata; class Actinopteri; order Siluriformes; family Siluridae; genus Kryptopterus; species Kryptopterus vitreolus. The sequence goes on from JACRUU010000025.1 coordinate 2,472,448, forward strand.
GGGTAAGGCATTGATCGCTGGATCAAATCCCACCACCACCAACGCCAAGATGCCACTAGTGGAACCGTGAGCACTTAAAGGGTCCTTGTTTCAAAGGTGTTTCTTCACACCTCCGATTTGAAAATCTATCTGAAAAGTGGCGTTGTGCACTGCGGGTAAGGGGTTTATGAGGACTTCTCCACTGCACAATCCCCCACACTTTGATCAGAATGATGCAGGTCCACCGAATTATCAGTTTGGACAGTAGAACAAGAAGACGACCCCAAAGAAGCGTCACGCCGCTAGCGTTTTTTTGGGCAGGATCCAGCGCGGCGACTTCCTTCAAAAGGAGACGATAGGCAGAAAAAACGGTTTGCAACCGGTCCCCAGTTTTTGCCGGTTTGCGCCGGTCCCCGCAAAACCGTCCGGTTATAAAAAAAACCTTGCACAGATATTTTCTGTATGGATTTGTTCGACGCCACAAACCAGCAGCCAAACTGGTGAAACGAAAGCAGCACTTTGTTGTTACGTCGAATAAGGGCACAAACACAAAACAACATGACTCAAAACAACAACAACAACATCGAGCAGTATACATTACTCCCTGTCCCCCTAAACCACCCCCCCCCACTACGGGATAAATATGGGGATCGCTCATGCAAATCACAGAGTAGTTATTGTATTAGACGTTGACGTTGTCGTTTCTTTGTCGTGTATAATGAATAATGCGCGCCGACCCAATGACGTACCGTGTCTACGTCACATGCCTAGAAACAAACTTTTTAAAACCAGAACAATGTGTTTTTGGGTTTCATGACCCGTTAACCCCTCCGTTGCTCAGGTGTAAGTCGCTTGTATAATCCAGAGAGCTGAATCGTATTCTGATTGGTTGGTTAGTCATACCGGGATTCCTGTATCCGATCTAGTACAATTCCCTGTGACTGATCTTCTCCAGAAACCTGCGTTTTTTGTCACGCACAGCTTTAGCTGTCTAAAAACAGGTGTCGCACCGAGCGAACGCTTGTGTGTTATTATTCATCTCGTTAAAATCACTGTCAGACCCATTCTGTCACCATCAGGTGTTTTTTTTTTTTACCTTCTTTACCATCATGAGGAATGAATATTTGATCCCTATATAAGACTGTAGGACTGAGAGAGAAGTTTATGAATTATATCAGGCAGGGTATAACACAACACCCCCCCCCACCATGAGTAAATACAAACATTTCGTTTTATAGCAGTATAACTGTAATAGCTTAAAGGTCAGTGGTTTAGGGCACTGGGCTATTGATCGGAAGGTCATGGGTTTGAGCCCGGGTATCGCCAAGCTGCCACTCATGGGTCCATGAGCAAGGCCCTTAACCCCCTGTGCTCCAGAGGGCGCTGTATCTTGGCTGACCCTGCTCTCTGACCCCCCTTCCAAACAAGCTGGGATATGCAAAGAAAAGAAATTCACTGTGCTGTAATGTATATAGGGGTTCACGGTGGTTTAGTGGTTAGCACGTTCGCCTCACACCTCCAGGGTCCGGGTTCGATTCCCGTCTCGGCCATGTGTGTGTGTGAGTGTTGGATGTTTGCATGTTCTCCCCGTGCCTCAGGGGTTTTTTTCTCCGGGTTCTCCGGTTTCCTCCCTCAGTCCAAAAACATGCACGGTAGGTTGATTGGCACCTTGGAAAATTGTCCCAAGAACAATTTCTAGTATGAATGTGAGTGTGTGTGTGTGTGTGTGTGTGTGCCCTGTGATGGGTTGGCATTCCATCCAGGCTGTATCCTGCCTTAATGCCCATAGATGAATGAATGAATGTATGCAATGCATTGGTCTTTCACACAGGCCATGATGCAGGCATGTGGACACTTCTATTGTTGTCGGCAACACATCCTCCACCTCTCTAACCACCCAGGATGTATTGTATTGCCGAAATGGAGCTGTTATGGCGCAATGTAGCGACGCAGTCGTTTCTAGACCATGATGCAATAGTCTTTGATTAAGACAGGTCGGAAATGACATAGAAACCCTGTAGACATGCAGGTCGGCCAACCTTGGCGTGTGTGTGTGTGTGTGTGTGTGAGAGAATGTGTCGACATGAAGCACGAAGATGTGGGGGAGGGTCAGTGACCAGCGTCATAGCCCTGGGTTGCCTTGGAGATAGCAGAATATGAATGACATCCCGAAGAGATCAAACATTGTTTTCTCTCCGAGTCTCTCTCATCACGATCACGCCGCTCCACGCCAACTCTGTACTATTTATGAAGCAATCTAATCAAGGCGAGTATAAAGACTGAAAGAAAGAAAGAAAGCCAATCTGGGCAGCATCCCATCCGCATTCCCAACAAAGGAACGGATATTCCGGCAGTTTTCCGTCCGCCGCAAAAGAAAGACTCGGCGCATCGTAGAAATAAATCCGTCACTCTTTTCTTTCCATCCCTCTATCCCCGGGAAGAGAGCGTGACCATAAAATATCTCGATCGTTGCTATTTTTATTTATTTGCAAAAAAAAAAAAAAAAAAAAACAAAGCATTCTACCATTTTTGGATCAAATTTCATTTCTTAAAATATAAATAAATAAAATAAATATATATATAAATAAAATCGGAGATGCAACTTATTGCTTTCATAAGCGTCTCATTTCTCGCCAAGTTAATGAGACTGAAAATAATAAAACCCACACTCTCACACTCAGCGTGTCGTCTTACCGGAAATCAGCACCGTGTGATTCATCAGATCTGAGAATTCCAGACCAATGGCGGAGTAATTCCTTTCTATATTGAAAAGTAGCTTTATTGTTAGTTGTTTGTTTTTTGTTTGTTTTGTTTTTTTATTGCACGCCATGAAAAATGGTATTGCACATTTCATTCTGCACATGTTCTGGCCATGTTATTAATCTTCCACACTAATGTGTCTTTACTCATTTCTCTGTACAAGACACCTCGATATTTACTTTAATTTAATTTTAAATGTTATATATATAGGTAGATAGATAGATAGATAGATAGATAGATAGATAGATAGATAGATAGATAGATAGATAGATAGATAGATAGATAGATAGATATGACTGTGGTCAGTGTGTATGCTGTATGTGAGTGTGTATAAGTGTTATAAGTGGTAATGGTGTGTATAAGTAAGTGTAATTGTTGTAAGTGTGTATACTGTATATGAGTGTGTATGATTGTTGTCGGTGGTTATGGTGTGTATTAGTCAGTGTGATTGTTGTATCTGTGTATGCTGTATATGATTGTGTATCAGTGAGTGTGTTGTAGGTGTGTGTGCTGTATATGAGTGTGTATAAGTGTTGTAAGCGGTTATAGTGTGTATCAGTGAGTATGTTGTAGGTGTGTGTGCTGTATATGAGTGTGTATAAGTGAGTATGTTGTAGGTGTGTGTGCTGTATATGAGTGTGTATAAGTGAGTGTGTTGTATGTGTGTGTGCTGTATATGAGTGTGTATAAGTGAGTGTGTTGTATGTGTGTGTGCTGTATATGAGTGTGTATAAGTGAGTGTGTTGTAGGTGTGTGGGCTGTATATGAGTGTGTATCAGTGAGTATGTTGTAGGTGTGTGTGCTGTATATGAGTGTGTATAAGTGAGTGTGTTGTAGGTGTGTGTGCTGTATATGAGTGTGTATAAGTGAGTGTGTTGTATGTGTGTGTGCTGTATATGAGTGTGTATAAGTGAGTGTGTTGTATGTGTGTGTGCTGTATATGAGTGTGTATAAGTGAGTGTGTTGTAGGTGTGTGTGCTGTATATGAGT
>JACRUU010000025.1:2486176-2488676 GCA_030449085.1 Kryptopterus vitreolus
ATATATATATATATATATATATATATATATATATATATATATATATATATATATATATATATATATATATATATATATGGTTTTCAGATTATGAGCGTGACAAGTGTGATGATAATTAGGATAATAACGAGCACTAAGTTGATCTTGATTGACATCGAATCCTTATTTCACTTCTGTCTCGGGCCCAAACAAGCGCGTAATTGTAGCTCCGTGTTTCTTCCCTGTCAAATCCATTGTCATTAGCTGCCTATCATTCCCGAGAAGAAAAAACGGGAAAGAAAGAACGTGTGAAGTATTGTTCTCGCAAAAGGGATTAAAAAATAAAACGAAAGAAAGAAAAGAAAACTCAGACAATCCATCCTGACTGGAGTCAAATAAAGGACAGCGTACACCACCTCACGTAGTGCCTGTACACGCTGGATATTTATGAAAAGATGTGTGTGTGTGTGTGTGTGTGTGTGTGTGTGTGTTGGAGGGGGGGGGGGGGTTAGTTCCTGTACTTTTTCGGCAGTACGTCTGTTCCATGTTATTTCCATCGAAAAATTCCTCCACATATTTCCACACTCTTGGCATCCGGAAAAAGTCGCCAAAAGTTGAAATGCCATGCGTTGACTTTGGATGGGTTGCCATGTTGGTTGTTTTCATCTCAGAATGGTGGTTCTTTTACTTCCTCTACCACAAGCCTGTAAAAAGTCGTTAACTCTTTTTTTTTTTTTTTTTTTTTTCCTCTCCTCCCTGTCTTTCTCTCTATCTCTTACAGTGTCTCTTCAGGACATTACGATGAGGAAAGCGTTTCGTAGCTCTACCATTCAGGACCAGCAGCTGTTCGATCGCGAGTCTCTGCCCATCCCCATGCAGGAGACCTTCCACCTCTGTGAACAACCTCCACCCCTCAACATTCTCTCACCCTATAGGTCAGTGTTTCTATCTGTCTGTCTATCTATCTGTCTATGTAACTATCTGTCTGTCTGCCTATCTATCTGTCTATCTGTCTGTCTATCTGTCTGTCTCTATCTCTCTCTCAATGTATCTATCTGTTATCTGTCTGTCTGTCTATCTCTCTCTCTCTCGCTCTCTCTCGCTCTCTCTCAATGTATCTATCTATCTATTATCTATTTATCTATCTGTCTGTCTCTGTCTATCTGTCTGTCTGTCTGTCTATCTGTTTATCTATCTATCTATTTATCTATCTATCTGTCTGTCTGTCTCTATCTGTCTGTCTGTCTGTCTCTCTTTCTATCTGTCTCTCTCTCTCTCTATCTGTCTCTCTCTCTCTATCTGTCTCTCTTTCTCGCTATCTGTCTGTATGTCTGTCTGTCTATCTGTCTCTCTTTCTCTCGCTCTTTCTCTCTCAATCTATCTATCTATCTATCTATCTCTATCTATCTATCTGTCTGTCTATCTATCTATTAAAAAATGTTTTTGATTGCAGATAATTTTGAGAGTCGATATCAATTTTAAAGCCATGAAAAAAAAAAGAATAATAATAATATTTAGGGTGGAATGTAAGAGTTAAGCGGAATACCGAGCCGTGTGTCCTATATGCAGGAAATAGAAACGGGACACACTGAAGCCCCGCAGCTCTGACATAAAGAATTACAGTCATACACTCGTTTAACATCGGCCCTTTGAAGTAAAACGGCGTAGCTACGGAGCGATGTGAAAACGCAAGACATCTTAAACCAATATGCCTTTTTTTATTACCTCGTAGGATCAGCCTTAACCTTGCAGATGCCCTATAGGCTACGTCATGTTTTAAGGCTGACCCCCCCAACTATCTCCCCTCTACAGTGCCGACAACAACATTACCCCAACTCCTCCCCACCCCCAAACCGGGGGTTGGGCCCCATCCCCCCCCCACCTCTCCACATCTTGCGTGGGTGAAAAGGGCATTTGACACAAACAAACCGCACCCAGGGCCCCCCCCCTAAAACAACAAAAAAGAACAAACTGACCCCCCTATCCCCCTAAATCCCCACGAACCAACCATCCCCTCCCCCCACAACACCCCCTCATTCACCACACCACCCACCCCCCCCCTCACCCCCCCCCCCCCCCACCCCCCCCCCCCCCCCCCCCCCCCCCCCCCCCCCCCCCCCCCCCGCCCCCCCCCCCACCCAAAATGCTGCAATGCTCCATTTAGGATCAGTGTTTGTTGTTAGAACAGGACGGGTGGGGGTAAGGGGTGTAAAGGGAGTACAACACAGGGAGGGGAAATGAGCGGAGAGGAAATAACAAAAACAACAACAACAACCACCACCACCACCACCACCACCACCAGGGGAGCGAGTAGAGAGAAAATGAACAGTTGTTGAGAAGGAGAATGCGCTGAAAGGAAAGACGAGTCGCGAGAAGGAGTGATGGATGATGGAGCAGCTGTCACATCCAGAAGAAGCAGCCCCAGGTGCTGAAGTTCTCCGGGGGAGTAATGAGGGAACGTGAGAAAACACACAGAGGGAGGGTGGTGTGTGTGTGTGTGTGTGTGTGTGTGTGTGTGTGT
>JACRUU010000025.1:2493676-2495869 GCA_030449085.1 Kryptopterus vitreolus
TCTCGCTGCGGCAAGGCACGTCTAAAGATCCACGAGGTGTAAGATATAAAAGACACAAATACCCCCCCCCATCTGTGGAAGAAGGCTAGCGATGATGGCTAGCGATGATGTAGCGATGATGTAATCTGTGGAAGAAGGCTAGCGATGATGGTTCTCCGAGTTAGGGTGGGGAATCAAAAATAGGATATAAAATTAGCTACTTTTTTCACCTGCCAATCTGCCAGGACCTTTCACTCGTCCAATCTGCCAGGACCTTTCACTCGTCCAATCTGCCAGGACCTTTCACTCGTCCAATCTGCCAGGACCTTTCACTCGTCCAATCTTCCAGGACCTTTCACTCGTCCGATCTGCCAGGACCTTTCACTCGTCCAATCTGCCAGGACCTTTCACTCGTCCGATCTTCCAGGACCTTTCACTTGTCCGATCTGCCAGGACCTTTCACTCGTCCGATCTTCCAGGACCTTTCACTCGTCCGATCTTCCAGGACCTTTCACTCGTCCGATCTGCCAGGCCACCGTCCGATCTGCCAGGACCTTTCACTCGTCCGATCTTCCAGGACCTTTCACTCGTCCGATCTTCCAGGACCTTTCACTTGTCCGATCTGCCAGGACCTTTCACTCGTCCAATCTCCACGATCTGCCAGGACCTTTCACTCGTCCGATCTGCCAGGACCTTTCACTCGTCCAATCTGCCAGGACCTTATGTGGGAATCTAAACATCAGTTTACAAGCTCAAAAGTGTGACTACGCTTTGTAAAACCTTAAGACCAGGCTAATTATTGTAATAACCCTTTTTTGTAATCTATCATCTTCTCGCACACCTCGCAGTTTAATTGCCATCTAAAACCTGAAGACTAAACCATGACCCATATTTCAGATTCCTGCGATATTTCCTTAATTCGACAGAATAATTGTTTTTGGGAACGTACACTCCAAATCTAAAAAAATTCGATCTTTACCATATTTTACATCGTAAAATATAGCACGTTCGCCTCACCGCCAGGGTCCGGGTTCGATTCCCGTCTCGGCCATGTGTGTGTGGAGTTTGTGCATGTTCTCCCCGTGCCTCAGGGGGTTTTTCTCCGGGTTTCCTCCCCCGGTCCAAAAACATGCACGGTAGGTTGATTGGCACCTTGGAAAATTGTCCCTAGTGTATGAATGTGTGTGTGTGTGTGTGTGTGTGTGTGTGTGTGTGTGATGGGTTGGCATTCCATCCAGTGTGTCTCCTGCCTTAATGCCCATAGACGCCTGAGATAGAAGCGGTAGAAGATGAATGAATATCCTAAAAAATACGGACTTGTACTTTTAAGAATCCCTTATAAGAGAAAGTGCATTATTAGCTACCTAGCTTATTAGCTGACCTAGCAAACAACCCAGCACGTGAGGCTATGTTTAGCCCGGAAACGTATCTAGCTCACACTAGTCGTAATGCGCTAGTCATTTACACGTAAACTAGCCTACGATCTTTCGTAAATCGTGCCACAGTGGCAGCCAGCAACATTCAATCAACCTCTGTGTGGAGCAGGAAGCAAGGGAAAGATATTTGTTTTCATTAGATTAGTGTGTGTGTGTGTGTGTGTGTGTGTGTGTGTGTGTGTGTGTGTGTGTGTTGGTGCGGGAGGCCCTGTATTCGACAGCATTACATTAGAGTGGAGTCGATTAGGTTAGCACGTGAGTGATGGGCTCGCGGCGTTGGTTGAAAAGTGCTGGAGTAAGCTGTCCTCACTCGCACCCAAATACACACCGTTGTATGTGTTGTGTATTGTGTTGTGTATTGTGTAGTGTATACAAATTTGTATAGAATCCTTTATTTTTGCTGTTTTAGCAAAATTGTCCGAATCAAATCGCATCATGACGGGCACGGTGGTTTAGTGGTTAGCACGTTCGCCTCACACCGCCAGGGTCCGGGTTCGAGTCCCGTCTCGGCCATGTGTGTGTGTGTGTGGAGTTTGTGCATGTTCTCCCGTGCCTCAGGGGTTTTTTCTTCGGGTTCTCCGGTTTCCCCCCGGTCTAAAACATGCACGGTAGGTTGATTGGCACCTTGACAAATTGTCCCTAGTGTATGAATGTGTGTGTGTGTGTGTGTGTGTGTGTGTGTGTGTGTGTGTGTGTGATGGGTTGGCATTCCATCCCGGGTGTATCCTGCCTTAATGCCCATAGACGCCTGAGATAGACAAGACTCCCCGTGACCCGA
>JACRUU010000025.1:2504387-2524387 GCA_030449085.1 Kryptopterus vitreolus
GTGTGTGTGTGTGTGTGCCTGAGTGTGTGTGTGTGTGTCCCAAGAGAAAGATTGAGAGAAACATTGTTTTCTTTCTTTTTCTTTGTGTTTTCTTTCTTTTTTTCCTTTTCTATCCTGTATCTTTCTTTCCTTTATCATTTCTTTTACTTTCTTCTCTTTCTTTCTGTTTTGTCTTTCTTTCTTTCATTCATTCATTCTCTTTTTCTTTCTTTTCATTTCTTTCTTTTTCTTTCTTTTTTCTTTTCCTTTTTTCTTCGACTCCCTCTTCCTTTCTTCCCTTTTCCTTTCTTTTCCTGTTTCTTTTCTCTTTTCCTTCTTTTCCTTCATTTGGCTTTCTTTTCCTGTTTCCATCTATTTCTATCTTTCTTTGTGTACTTTCTCTTTTCATTTCTCTCCTCCACCCCGTACTGATGCGTCTTCGTTGTTCTTTTCAGACACGTGTACATGGATCACCTGGACGCTTCCTTCTCTCTGGCCGCTTTGCCGTATTCTCAGATGAGCGATCTGCTGAACCGCACGGGGGAACGCGGGTACGGCCGACCGCACGAACCTCCACCTCCTCCACCTTCACACCCTGCGGAGATCAAACCTGCGTCCGCCATCAGGTACACACACATATATACACACACACATATATACACACATACATACACACACACACACATACACATACACACACACACACACACACACACACACACACACACACACACACACATACACACACACACCCACACACATACAACAACACACACACACACACACCCACACACACATACACACACACACACATGTACACATACGTACACACACATATACATACACATACACAACACACACACAAACACACACAAACACACACACACACACACACAACACACACACACACACACACACACACACACACCCACACACACCCACACTACATACCACACACACATACACACACACACACAGATACACACACACACACACACACATACACACATTCACACAGACACACACACACACACACCAGATCCACACACACACCATATACTACACATACACATCCACACAAATCACCCCCCTTCACCTCACCCCCCCCCTCCCCCCTCCACAACATTGTACACTACTCACAAATCACACCATCCTTGTAATGTGTGGTATCCTCCTATCCTCCTATCCTCCATCCTCCTATCCCCCATCCTCCTATCCTCCATCCTTCTATCCTCCATCCTTCTATCCTCCATCCTCCTATCCTCCATCCTCCTATCCTCCATCCTCCTCTCCTCCATCCTCCTATCCTCCTATCCTCCTATCCTCCATCCTCCTATCCTCCATCCTTCTATCCTCCATCCTTCTATCCTCCATCCTCCTATCCTCCTATCCTCCATCCTCCTATCCTCCATCCTCCTATCCTCCATCCTCCTATCCTCCTATCCTCCTATCCTCCATCCTCCTATCCTCCATCCTTCTATCCTCCATCCTCCTATCCTCCATCCTCCTATCCTCCATCCTTCTATCCTCCATCCTCCTATCCTCCATCCTCCATCCTCCTATCCCCCATCCTCCTATCCTCCATCCTTCTATCCTCCATCCTTCTATCCTCCATCCTTCTATCCTCCATCCTATCCTCCATCCTCCTATCCTCCTATCCTATCCTCCTCCTATCCTCCTCCTATCCTCCTCCTATCCTCCATCCTTCTATCCTCCATCCTCCTATCCTCCATCCTTCTATCCTCCATCCTCCTATCCTCCATCCTTCTATCCTCCATCCTCCTATCCTCATGGCGTCGCAGATAAAATGCAGTCATGAAGGAATCCGAGTGTCTTTTTTCCCCCATAAATAATTGGCGTACGGTTTGGATGCAGTAAAACGCCGTGTCTGTGGGACGGATGTCGGTCGCTGAGTGTTTTAGTGTCGATCGAGACGGAACATCACCGCCAGCTTTTTCTTTCCGGGCAGCAGGAGGTTAAAAGGTGTGGGTCTGCAGACGCAGCGTTTCTCTCTTTAAGTGCGCTGGGCGAAGGAACGAGGGAGCACAGATATTTTCCCTCCACACAGCAGGATCTTGTGGCTGAGACGCTGCAATTTACAAAACCGAGCCACAAGAAATTCCCGTTCAACATCTTCCCTTTCTCCGTCCTTCATTCGTTCTCTTTTTATTCTCCTTTTCTTTCTCTCTCTCTCTTTTTTTCTTCTTTCTCTTTTTGTGTCTTTTGTCTTCATTCTTTCTTCTTTCTTTCTTTCTTACTTCTCAATTCTTTTCCTTTCTTTCTACTTTCTTTTTTTTTGTTTTTTTTGTTCCTTTTCATTTTTTCCTTATTCTTTCTTCCTTCCTTCCATTCTTTCTTTCTTTTTCCATTCTTTCTTTCTTCCTTTCTTTCTTTTTTTTGTTCTTTCTTCCTTACATTCTTTCTGACTTTCTTTTCCTGTTTCTTTTTTGTTCTTTCATACCTTACTTTTGTTTTCCTTGTTCTTTTTTTCTTGTTTGCTTTCTTCCTTACTTCCTTCCTTCCATTCTTTCTTTTTTTCTGTTTCTTTCTAGTTCTCCTTTCTTTGTTCTTTCTTTCCTTTTATTTTTTGTCTTTTCCTTTTTCTTTATTCTTTTTTCCTTCCTTCCATTCTTTCTTTCCTTTTCCTCTCTTGTCTTTCCTTTTTTCCTTTCTTTGTTCTTTCTTTACTGTTTCTTTTTTTCCCTTTCTTTTCGTGTTTCATTCTGTTTCTCTCTCTGTTTTTTATTCTTTCTTCCTTGCATTCTTTCTGACTCTTTTCCTTTATTTGTACTTTCCTTCTTTTTTCCTGTCTTTTCCTGTTTCTTTTTTGCTCTTTCATACCTTTCTTTTGTCTTTTACTTTTTTCCTTGTTTTTTTTTTGCTTCCTTCCTTCCATTCTTTCTTTTTTCCTTTCTTTTCATGTTTCATTCTATTTCTCTCTGTTTTTAGCTCTTTCTTCCTTCCATTCTTTCTTTTTTCCTTTCTTTTTCCTTTCTTTTCATGTTTTTCATTTTTCCTATTTCTCTCCTCTGTCTGTTTTTAGTTTCTTTCTTTCTTCCTTCCCACTCTTTTCTGCCTTTCTCTTTTTTCTTTTTTTCTTTCTTTTTTGTTCTTTTTCATTCTTTTATCTTTTCCTTTTTTCTTGGGTTTCTTTTTTGCTTTCTTTTTTTTTTCTCTCTTTTTTTTCGCACTGATTAGGAAGGTCACTGACATTGCGCTGCTCCAAGTAAAATGACTTTTAAATTGTACATACAGAATAAAATGAAAATGAGGATGTTAGAAAAACAATGACTTGTTGTTTACTGTGCTGGTAAACACCTTTGAACTTTGTGCATTTACACGTGCTAGAATATAAAATACGTTTATTCGTCCCTCTGGTTAAAGCGATGGATTGAAACCCCGGTAAGGACGTGTTTATTACAACGCTGTGACACGGCTGCGCCTTTCTCTTCACAAGGTTCTCGAGCTTGGCTTCATATCAAGGCGTGACCCAGTTTTAAACCATGATTTATACCTCCTCCCTCTCCCTCTCTCTTTCTCCTCCTCTCTCAGGGCTGTAAATATCTATTTTTTTTATTTCTTTTTTTTTCTCTTTGATTCAAGACAATAAAACGAGAGCAAAACAAGCCGGAGCACAAGCGGCCGAGACGTCGGCTTTTCCAACGTGCGAACGTGAAAATACACGACTTTTTTTTTTGTTTCGTTGAAACGCTCACTTACGTCGTTCTTTTCCACACTGCAATTTATATTTATTTGTATGGCGCTTTGATCAAAGCATCAAAGCAGCAAAGCAGTACGGATTTAAAAAAAAAAAAGACTTTTTTTTGTTTGTTTGTTTTTGCTCGTTTACGTCTTTTTTGTTGTTGTTAGTCCAAATATATTTCGATGTATTACGACTAAAAATGACACCGACATGTAGTTTACATTATTAGTGCCAATGTCGATAAAAAAGGGATTTTTTTGGGGGGGGGGGGGCGAAAAAAAAGGTTGCTACATTAAAGTAGCTGCATAAACCCTGTTCACCATCAATAAGGTACTTTACTGACCCCTTGTGGCTGAATGACAATAAAGCGCTATAAAATCTAGTGCACCGTTAAATTGACATTTACGGCGTTTGGTAGACGCCTTGATCCAGGGCGACTTGCAACTGATGCTTAAGGGCCTTGCTCAAGTGCCCCCTAGTGGCAGCACCAGGGATTTGAACCTGCGACCTTTCCGGTCCAAAAGCCCCAAAGCCGTAACCTACCTCGGATGTTGACAAAGCGTGTACGTGCATCGCGTCCTGTACCTCGTTCCCGTCCCGCCTCTCTCACCAATTCACTGTTTCTTCTCTCTTTCAGCTCCAGTTCCGGTTTCTCCGACAGCCGTCCCCAGTCGCCGGCTCGCACCCCTGTCTTTATGAACCCCAATGCTCCACCTCCTCCTCCCCCACTGCCCCCGCCCCCTCCTCCTCTCCCGCTCGCAGCGTCCGGATCAAGCATGCGCGGCACGCCGCCGCCGCCCCCCATCCCACCGCTACCTCAGCAGCCCCTGGCTATCCCCCCTGCTCCTGCACCCCTTCAGATTGCCCCCGGTGTATTACACCCCGCCCCTCCTCCCGTGGCTCCGCCTCTTCATTCCTCTCCGGCCCGTCTACAGCAGGACAAAATCTTGCTCCCCGGAATGGGAGACGGCGCCGTCTTACCTCCTCCTCCCCCGCCTCCTCCTCTGCCCCACCCAGGGGCTCGGAGCAACTCTCCTTGTCAGCCTCCCGGTCCACCCCCTATGCCTTCGTTCCCCGTTTCCTCTCCGTCCACTCACTCGGGGCACGAGGTCAAGAGACATCCGTCGAACCTGCCTCCGATCAGCGACGCCCGCAGCGTCCTGTTAGAAGCCATCCGTAAAGGTAACGTTGTCGCACGTTTCGGCGCTCGGCTCGCGCGTCGCCTCCTGTTTTTGTTTTACCACTTTATCGTCTGATCTCTCGCAGGTATCCAGCTGAGGAAGGTGGAGGAGCAAAGGGAACAAGAGGCAAAGCACGAGCGCGTTGGCAACGACGTCGCCACCATCCTGTCGCGCCGCATCGCCGTGGAATACAGCGACTCCGAAGACGACTCCGAGTTCGACGAGGTGGACTGGATGGAGTGACGGACGGACGGGCGGGCGGGCGGAAAAGAAAAGGAACGACGAGCTGAGGGAAGGAATGATAAAGATTAAGTTTTGAAGAAAAAAAAAAAAGGATTTAAATAAACGTGTCTCGTTTTTGTCTCTGTCCCGCTTTCACGGTTCTCCATGTGGTATGTTTCAGGACAGCGTTTTTGTTTTTTTTTTCCCGAAGGATTTCCTTTTTGTTTGGTTTTATACAAACTCGTGCGCTGAAAGTTTTCGTAACGCGACGGGAGGGGAAAAAAAACTGCCATGTTGTAGCTCATTTCAAGGCGGGACCACAAAGATCCACGGTTTAGAGTGTTACGTGTACAGATACAGCGCTGGTACGAGCAGTCAATTCGGAGGCAATGCTGCCACCTTCTGGTTAATATTATTTTTATTTTTCGTATTCTTTGTACATGCTATAAGAAAGAGTTAAATCGGTGGCATGGTCCTTTAAAAAAAAAGAAAAAGAATACTTTTACATATCTCGGAGCAATACGTACTGTCAGTGTATCATTTTAAAGAAAAAAAATTAATGCTCGTTTTCTGTAAAAAATAAATAAATAAATAAAAGATGAAAAATAAAATGCGATAAAGATGCTCTTTATCGGATTTCTAGCATTCCGAGGGTGGTGTGTTGAAAATAAAAATAAATAAATAAATAAATAAAATGAATAAGGATTCAGACCACTATAGTATCAACTCACTGTCTCCTGACAGCAGAGGCCTGGCCATACATTTCTCCTTCTCCTGCCTTATGGTTTTGTATAGACGTGTTGTTAAGTTGATGAATGTACTGTGCCGTTACTACTTTATTTTTTTTTTGCCTGCATTTCTAAACATTAGCTGTTTCTATGTTCCAGACAGGGAGAAAAAAAACAACAACAACAAAAGAAAACAAAAGAAATCCTGATTTTAAGGTGTAACTTATGTAACTGTTTAATGTAACAGTTCGCTCGAATTAATAAAAGCTAATGTTCTGTTAAACATTTCCTGACACTTCGAATGTTTGTTTACGTGTGTGTTTGCCTACTTGTTTTTTTTTTTCGCTCCCATCACGGAATGACCCTTTAAAGGAGTGTCAATGCTCTACTTTACCAGTAGATGGCGCCACACAATCAGTTGCAATAGGAATACGCAGCCGACTATTCCAGCAATCAGTCCATGAATTCCAATTAGACATATATATATATATATATATATATAAGCGTCGTTCACGTCACCACTAACAGGAATTAAAGAATGTAAGAAAGAACAAACTATGTTACAAATAGAATAGAAAAATACCCACAGATAAGGCCAAAAGAAATAAACAAACAAAGCATTGCTCATGGGATGATTATTACACAAGATTTGCTCGCAGAATAATTATTGCACAAGAATTGCACACATGATTATTATTGGACATAAACATTGTTATTGCACTAAAGTGTTTATCCTACAGTTTTTTTAGGGCAGAATGAACAGATGGTTCTTGTGATAAACCGGTTCACTGACGTCACATATAGTGAATCCATCCGTAGTGCATTGAGTTTTACAGCGTTATAATTTTTTTTTAACGCTAAGTAGTAATTTTAAAAAAATCAATATTTGAATCTCACACGGACTATATAAATGTATTCTATATATATATATATATATATATATATATATATATATATATATATATATTCCCTCTTTAAACAGCGTTTATTTTGCATCGCTTAATCAGATGTATATATTATTTTTGCGTTGTCCAGAAGAGGGCGCTACTGTATAATCGTCTCAGTGTTTGCATAAACTCCAGTTCATTTGCTAGTGAAATTTATGAATGATTGTTTGTCTTGTTATCTGTTACAGAAAGCCTGAATTATGTGTCTATCTTCATTTTCAATGTAACATTGTTTATATTTTAAAGTGCAAAAAGTTTTAGGGTAAAATCTAGAAGCGATAAAAGTGAATTCGATTTTTGTTATGTGCATGTCTACTGTGTATTTTCCAGCTTCATGATAGTAGGGCAATAACAACATGTACTTTTTATTTTTTAACTGCATGTTTTCCAAGTGTGAGAGTTTCCTATTTCATTCATTCATTCATTCATTCATTCATCATTCATTCATTTCTTCATCCTTCATTAATTTTCTACCGCTTTATATCCGATCTTCCCTCCCTCGGGTCACGGGGAGTCTGTGTCTATCTCAGGCGTCTATGGGCATTAAGGCAGGATACACCCTGGATGGAATGCCAACCCATCACACACACACACCTTCACACACACATTCATACACTAGGGACAATTTTCCAAGGTGCCAATCAACCTACCGTGCATGTTTTTGGACCGGGGGAGGAAACCGGAGAGAAACCCCCTGAGGCACGGGGAGAACATGCACAAACTCCACACACACATGGCCGAGACAGGAATCGAACCCTGACCCTGGCGGTGTGAGGCGAACGTGCTAACCACTAAACTACCGTACCCCCCAGTTTCCTATTTCGGGCGGTGAAAAAAAAAACGGAGGAAATCCGCGCCTAAAGAGCATTAAAGAAAACAACAGGAGCTTCTAAATCAGGCATGTTCAAAATGAGGCCCGGGGGCCAATTAGGGCCCGTGTTCACGTTTCCCTTTGTCATGAAAGCAATAAGATGTGGACTCCAGGTCCGTTCACCACAATAAAAAAAAACACTAGAGCATAAAAAAAGAGCTGTTTTACATTTCGCCAGTAGATGGCAGTAAACCTGTGGCCGCACTCACTCGGTGCCGCGGCACAAGAACACTTTTTGGAAGGAAGAGTCAAATGACAATGCTGTAAAGGCGAGTTACTGTATTAGCTGTCGATGCTGATTGCCAAACACCGCAAACCTTTCACTGAGGGGGGATTTATTAAAGGCTCTGTGCTGAAAAGGTTCTGTTGTGAGGAAATGAAAAGGATGCCATGTGCAATAAAAAAAAAAAATCATTAAAAAGTTAATTTGCCTTTCCGTGCAAAAAAAAAGTTTGGACATGTCTTTTTCTAAGTCAACATGGCTGCCTTTTAAACCTATAAAACTAATTCACTACTGCTGGCAAGATCAATTAAAGAAAAAAGGCGTTAAGATATTTGGGAAATATTATGATGTAATAATAATAATAATAATACAGATGATGGGGGCACGTTGACTTTGTAGTGGTTAGCACGTTCGCCTCACTCCGCCAGGGTCAGGGGTTCGAGTCCCGTCTCAGCCATGTGTGTGTGGAGTTTGTGCATGTTCTCCCCGTGCCTCAGGGGTTTTTTCTCCAGGTTCTCCGGTTTCCTCCCCCGGTCCAAAAAACATGGTAGGTTGATTGGCACCTTGGAAAATTGTCCCTAGTGTGTGAGTGTGTGTGTGTGTGTGTGTGTGTGTGTGTGTGTGTCCTGCAACGGGTTGGTATTCCAGCCAGGGTGTATCCTGCCTTAATGCCCGTAGACGCCTGAGATAGACACAGACTCCCCGTGACCCGAGGGAAGATCGGATAAAGCGCTAGAAGATGAATGAATGAATGAATGAATGAATGATACAGGTGTAGTACTGATTAGAGTGTCCTGAATTTAATTAATGGGAGGAAATGGGTGGAGTGGGTGGAGCCTGTGCTGCTACAGAATTTCCTTGTGCACAAAAACACAACGGAACCAAAAACAATGTCTATGTGATTACAAACATTTCTTTTAACACCTAAATTAGGGCATTTAGTTTTTTTGTTGCAGTTTCCAAGCCTGATTTCAAGATGTTTTACTCGTCACTTTATATAGAATAAAACTAGAAATACAAATGAGAGAATATTTATTCATTCATTCATATTCTACCACTTTTTTCTATCCGATCTTCCCTCGGGTCACGGGGAGTCTGTGTCTATCTCAGGCGTCTATGGGCATTAAGGCAGGATACACCCTGGATGGAATGCCAACCCATCACAGGACGCACACACACACATTCATACACTAGGGACAATTTTCCAAGGTGTCAATCAACCTACCGTGCATGTTTTTGGACCGGGGGAGGAAACCGGAGAACCCGGAGAAAAACCCCCTGAGACACGGGGAGAACATGCACAAACTCCACACACACATTGCCGAGACGGGAATCGAACCCGGGCCCTGGCGGTGTGAGGCGAACATGCATGAGAGAATATGAAAGAGAAACTAAAGGCATAAAGAAAAGTGCATTTCTCCAGCGCGCGCACACGAGTGTCCAGATACTTCATATCATGCCATTAAAGTATCCTTACGAAAGAGTGCAAACCAAATAGCCTCATCTGAGGACAGCGTGCTTGTGCATCTATTAATATTTGCGTGTGCAATTAACTTCACCAGATGCACGCTAAACATACACACACACTCCCCCCCCCACCCACACACACACACCAAAAAAACTCTCACCGGTCCATTTTGTGCGTTTCACCATGTACTCACTCAGCTCAGAGGACAAGAATAAAGTGCTTTAACTGAGCCCTTGCATCCAGGCCTGCCTGCCTATGTTTCCAGGAAGAGGGGTGGTTAATCATCACACACCACACACACACACACACCACACACACACACACACATCTGTGCATGCTCTATAAACTGCACCAGGCACTCTGGATATGAGTGGTGTGTGCTTTAAAACAAATAGATAAATAATAAAAGAAGCAAAATATGGAGGTATATTCCGAATCAATGACCTTTATAGAATATTAACCCTATATAAAGATATATAGACATTTTGTTGTTGATTTTTGTTGTTGTTTACTGGAGGTGCATGACTAAAACCCTGTTTGTTCTCAGCCTGTCCGTCTGCGAGATGCATGTTGCTTTTCGGGTTAAAGATGAACACAAAGGTAGAGGAACAAAACATATGCTGCCTTATGCGCCTGCAGTGAATGGAACAGAGTGTTAAAGGAGCGCCGGTGTTTTATTACATAACAGCTTATAAGGGGCTTCGTGGAGCTCCGTTATCGGATAATAGGAGAGTTCTGGATCACAAACTTCCTTCTAGGATGTACCTTTCGATGCTGCGGGGTCCGGATTAGCCTGTGCCACTCGATGGCAAACAAAAATAGTGGCGAGACAGGTGTGACTCATCGAGACAGGAAACTCATGTCTGGAAGATCGGACGCTGTCTATGGAGGTAAACTTACCCCAAGAATGACAAATGATCTCCACGAGATCTCAAGAACCAATGTGCTTATTATATATATATATATATATATATATATATATATATATATAGCTAGGGTGAGAGGGGACTCGCTCAAATACCCGAAATTGCCAGAACGGCGATACCCAGGGTTCGAACCCCCAGACTTTCCGATCTGTAACCTGAAGTAACCACTGAGCTGAAGACGTTCTGGCATCATCATCACCTCATAAGTGTTCCAAGAGTCCAAGATCTGAATTTGTGACACGATTTTATAGACATCATATCCAAATACCACTTCACAATCTCTGGATTAGACATTTACACCATTTGCCAGACGCCTTTATCCAGAGAAATTAAGGGTCTGCGTGAAACTCGGCTCCCTATCACCCCATTTTCTCAAAGTTCATATTACACAGGAGGGGGGGGGGGGGGGGGGGGCGCGGTGGTTTAGCGGTTAGCACGTTCTCCTCACAGCTTCAGGGTTGGGGTTCGATTCCCACCTCCGCCATGTGTGTGGGGAGTTTTCCATGTTCTCCCAGTGCCGCAGGGGGTTTCTCTCCGGGTTCTCCGGTCTAGGTGTGTGTGTGTGTGTGTGTTTGATGGGTTGGCACCCCATACAGGGTGTATCCTGCCTTGTTCCCCGAAGAAGCCTGAGAGTCACATGATCAGGGGCTCAAACTCCACCACCACCAAGACCAAGCTGCCACTAGTGGGCCCTTGAGCAAGGCCCTTAATTGCTCTGTTGTAAGTCGCTCTACCAAAT
Source organism: Kryptopterus vitreolus (assembly GCA_030449085.1). Taxonomy (NCBI): domain Eukaryota; kingdom Metazoa; phylum Chordata; class Actinopteri; order Siluriformes; family Siluridae; genus Kryptopterus; species Kryptopterus vitreolus. The sequence continues at coordinate 2,515,375 of JACRUU010000025.1, forward strand.
ACTGTAAATGTAAATGTTCTTCACGACGCAAGGGAAGATCGGATAAAGCGGTAGAAGACGAATGAAAGAAAGAATGAATGAAAGAAAGAATGAAAGAATGAATGAACGAATGTTACACAGGATGGCTGACTTAGAAGAAAAACGAGTCCTGACATTTCGTTGTGAGCTTGTGAATATGTCCCGGGCTGCGATTACAGTAATCATTTGTTTCGCGTCTGAATGAGACCAGCGGAGAGTCTCTGACTGATGACGGGCGCTGGCGTAACGTTTTCCCGGGCGGACTGACAGCCACCATTCCTCCTCCTCTCCTGCATACACAGGGATGAGAGATGGAGCAGGTCGTGTAGGGGAAAATAAATAAAATAAAAAAAAGGGACATGGAGCAATGACGAGGCGGAAACGCCAAAGATGATTTACAGTAGTAATGAAGACTTTTGTGCGAACGCTACAATATTGTAGGGAACATTACGACAGCACTCATATATAAGCATCTTTTTTGAGCAAATAATAATAATAATAATAATTGCCTCATTCATTCATTCATCTTCAACCGCTATATACGCTCTTCCCTCGGGTCACGGGGAGTCTGTGTCTATCTCAGGCGTCTATGGGCATTAAGGCAGGATACACCCTGGATGGAATGCCAACCCATCACAGGGCACACACACACACATTCACACACACATTCACACACTAGGGACAAATTTTCCAAGGTGCCAATCAACCTACCGTGCATGTTTTTGGACCGGGGGGAGGAAACCGGAGAACACGGAGAAAAAACCCCCATGAGGCACGGGGAGATCATGCACAAACTCCACACACACATGGCCGAGACAGGAATCGAACCCGGATCCTGGCGGTGTGAGGCGAACAAGCTCCTACTTATGTAGGTATACTTTATTAGACACATTATAAAATATGTAAGATCAGTAAAAGACTTATTTTATATATAAAAATTATTTTTTTAATTAAAAAAAAATGTAATTTTTATATATAAAAATTATTTTATATATATTTATATTTTTATATAAAATTGTTTATTTATTGTTGTTTGTTTGTTTGTTTGTTTAATTTACCCCCCCCCCCCAGACTGTCCATTTTAAGGCGATGAGGGTATCGACGGGAATCGAACCCGGATCCTGGCGGTGTGAGGCGAACGTGCTAATTACTACACCACCGTGCGAATAACTTTAATATGTGCTGGTGAATCTTTTCCATCTTCCACTCTGTCGTTAACGCTTTTGTGAAGAAATTATTTTTGTTTGTTTTACTTGTAAATCGTGCAATTTTTGTTGTTCTTATTTTGTTTTTTTTTACTTTTAAGGGTGTTACATATCTGTCTGTAGTAGGACACCATGGACAAAAAAAACCATGTAAACATGCACCCTACCATTCCTGGCTTCGGATCTGCCCGGGGGTTCATCCTGACACTGAACATCTGGATGGAGTTTTCTTCATTTGGAGACACTGTAGTAAAAAATAAATAAATAAATAAAATAAACAAAACTCGATGGATTTGGACTGGAATTAATACCCTGAACATTGTTTTTAAGCAATACCAATAATGATTTACCTGTAATAAATGGGGTTCGCTTTTCAGTCTGAAGATTTCTTCCTCATGACATCATAAGACAGGGTTGTCCAATCGTTCCACAAAGGTCCAGTGTGGGTGCAGGTTTTCATTCCAACCAAACCAAGTCCACCCTAAAATTGACCTGCTTCAATCTAATGATTTTCATTTTCAATGCCTATCAGGTGTGACCCTTAATTGATTGGATTGAAAATCTGCCCCCCCCCCACTGGCCCTTCGTGGAAATGATTGCACACTCCTGTATTAGTATTACTTCAGTCTTAAGTCTTAATCCGATCGATTAAGGGTCACGCCTGATAGGCATTGAAAATGAAAATCATTAGATTGAAGCAGGTCACACTGACCCACACTGACCCTTTGTGGAAAAGACTGGACAACCCTGTCATAAGAGGTTGTTTTTTTAACGATTTAAAGCGTGTACATTCTTTATAACTCTTTATCAGTGTAAAGCTGCTTTGAGACAAGCGCTCTTCAAATAAATATGAATGAGGTGAAATGGAATTTAAATGATTATGGACTTGCCTTAATGGAATGGGGAATGGAATCGCGTGTGCACTGGAACTGAATTAAATAATCACGCGAGTAAAAATCCAGGGTCTCGGGAAACATTCTGCAATAGTCTCATATCATTGTTTTCTTTATGTGTATAATGTAACACAACACACAGGATAATTTAACACAAGTTATAACAGTAGGATTATGATCTAACCTTCCACAGCCGACCTTTGTCCCAAATGGCCGTGGGACTATAGCAACCCCAGTACTTTAAAGCAAAACCTCCATTTTTAGACGCGCTACTTTGTGAACATTCGGTGATGTCACTTTTTTTTCTTTTTTTTTTTTTTATAGGTGTCAATAAAACTCAGTCTCGTCGCGTTAGTCCAAGTCACAAAACACGCAACGTCATTTCGGGCACCAAAGAGCGGAGAGAAACAGGAATGCGGCTGGAAATGGAATCGATGCAATGACAAGTGTTTATAATGCAGCTGTGATTTGGCCTTTGTTGCATAAAGCAGGAAGTCTCTACTCTACAAACACATTTGTATGCGGGCGAATTGCGAGCTTCTGATTGGAAGGTTGTGAGTTCAAATCCCAGTACCAGCAAGATACCGACGTAAATGTAGGCTTCATTCATTCATCTCCTACCGCTTTATCCGATCTTCCCTCGGGTCACGGGGAGTCTGTGTCTATCTCAGGCGTCTATGGGCATTAAGGCAGGATACACCCTGGATGGAATGCCAACCCATCACAGGACACTCACACACATTCATACACTAGGGATAATTTTCCAAGGTGCCAATCAACCTACCGTGCATGTTTTTGGACCGGGGAGGAAACCGGAGAACCCAGAGAAAAAACCCCCTGAAGGCACGGGGAAACATGCAAACTCCACACACACATGGGGGCCGAGACGGGAATCGAACCCGGATCCTGGCGGTGTGAGGCGAACGAGCTCCTACTTATGTAGGTATACTTTATTAGACACATTATAAAATATGTAAGATCAGTAAAAGACGAATTAATTAATTAATTTATTTGTTTTTTTATACTTATTTATTTATTTATTTTTTTGTTTATTTACCGCTGAAAAAAACGAACACATTTCATATATATTTTTCTTTAAAAAAAAAAGAAAAAAAAAGAAAGAAAGTTCCTAAAAGAATATAAAGACGAGAAAGTCTGATCTTGCCCTGCGATGGGTTGGCATTCCATCCAGGGTGTATCCTGCCTTAATGCCCATAGACGCCTGAGATAGGCACAGGCTTCCCGTGACCCGAGAAGATCGGATATAGCGGTAGAAAGAAGATGAATGTTTATTTACCCCCCCACCCCCGACTATCCATTTTAATGAGGGTATCTGTGTTATTCACACGTTTTTAAAATAATAGTTGAGATTTATTACAGCTAATATTTTGTTTTTTTTTTGCACTAAAATTTGCTACAACTTTTACATGTATTCTTCAAATGTGTTGGGATTTTCTGGATGATTGTCTTACAGTTTTTGTTCCCTATAGGATGAGATATTACACTTGCATTTGTCCACTAGGTGGCACTTTGACCACTATTAAAAAAAAAAGCATCCACACATCATGGTGCTGCCACCACCATGCATCACATATTTCCCACTCAAGGTTTCGATTTGGATTTTCCTGTTCTCAAGGCCTTTAAAGGAACTCATTCAATCCTAATACTGATTACGGGCGATACGCTTTGAAAACATTTGATGACTTGCGAAAGGAGGTTCATGGGAACAGAAAGCAGAAAACAGAGAGAGAGAGAGAGAGAGAGAGAGAGAGAGAGAGAGAGAGAGAGAGGCACATGAGTGATGGGTTTAAGTTTAAGGAATCACAAAGTAAGAATTTCTTAGGTGAAAAAGGTGAAACTTTCCTGTCTATACAACAGTGAACTATTTAATCTTCAATCTATTCCAGTGAAATAAATAAAAAAATTAATTAATTAATTAATAATATATATAGCAATTGTTATATTGTTATAATATAACATATGTTATATTATAATATAACATATGTACATATGTCATATTGGTTATAATGTATATTGTATATTGACAATTTATATTAACACATGTATATTAAAAGCACTATATATATATATATATCTATATATATATATATATATATATATATATCTATATATATATATATATATATATAATAAACTGAAACGATTTGATTTCGATTTGAATCTCGAAAAATAGACTCGATTTTTTTCCGGGTTTTTTTTTTTTTCTTTTTTTCGTAGAATGTTAACTTAAAGTGCCACCTAGTGGACAAATGCAAGTAATCAGAAAGTAATCAAGTAATACTTTTATAAAAGAATTGAAAAATGTAAAGCACTTTTACATTTTGAATAATTTTTATATAATATAAATAATTATTATAACTTTTTTTTTTAGGGTTTTTTTAGTTGTTTTTTTTTAGTTTTTTTTTTTTTTTGTTAGCAGGAATCTATAGAGTGAAAAAAATAATTCTATGGACCAGTAAGCTTTAAGTGCGCAGATTTACTGAGATACAACACATTCACTCTCTTTCTCATATATATATATATATATATATATATATATATATAGATATATATATATATATATATATATATATATATATATATATATATATATATATATAAACAGATACATAAAACAAACAGTTACACGGTTAGAAAAAAAAGTCATCACATCAATCACAGAACGCACAGAACTGTACAATACTGCTTTGGTATTTCAAATCTTTATATAAAGTGCTGTTTTTTTGTGTGTATTTTTTTTTTCTTTTCTTTTTTTTTTTTTTTTTTACATGATAAACAGTTTTCGGGTACATTCTTTACGCGTGGGCTTTTGCTTTGTCCCCAGAAGTCTGTTGTTCACAGCATTAAGAGCGACTCCTGGGCTGACTCGAGTCTTAGTAAAGTGCAATTGCAGATGCGCGACTTTCTCCGCTAGACCTCGCTCGGCGACCTGGACCGGGAGGAGACGTCGGTGCGCGGGGTGCCGCAAAGCAGCACGTAGAGCGAGCGCTGGATCTCGGCGTTGCGGTACGCGTAGATGATCGGGTTGATCATGGAGTTGTAGGTGGCCGGGAGCAGCGTGGCGTACGTGTACACGGGCGGGTCCTCGCGTTCGCCCACCAAGCAGTAGATGGCGAAGGGCAGCCAGCTGGCGCCGAACGTGCCCAGGACGATGGCGAGCGTGGAGACGCCTTTCTTGGTGGCGGCGTAGTGCGACGGCGCGAGGAAGTGGCGCTGGAGCGCGATCTGGTGCGCGTGGCGGCACACGATCTTGCAGATCTTGCAGTAGAGGCCGAGCATGAGGGCGAAGATGGCGAAGAAGGCGGCGGCGAGCAGCGCCACGTTGGCGCGCGTGAGCGGCGGCACGACGCTGCAGGACGCCGAATCGCGCGCGCAGTTCCAGCCGAGCACGGGCAGCGCACCCAGGCCCAGGGACGCGCCCCACGCGCCCAGGAGCATCACGTGCACGCAGTGCAACGTCCTCTCCGACAGGTACGTGAGCGCGTTGTACAGGGAGAAGTAGCGGTCCACGGTGATGGCCAGCAGGCTGCTGATCGAGGCGGTGAACGAGGCCACGAGGAAACCCACCGTGATCAGGCTGACCGTCTCCGACGAGATCAGGTACTGGAAGGCGAAGTTCAAGATCAGGCCGACGCCCGCGAGCAGGTCGGCGGTGGCGAGGCTCCCGATCAGGACGAACATCGGGGTGCGCAGCGTCGGCGTGTAGAAGATGATCGCCACCACGATCGCGTTCTCGCACGCGATCACGGTGCCGGACAGGCACAGCATCACGTCCCACGGGTTGACCGGGAAATCCAGGAGAGAGGAGGAGGACGAGGAGGACAGCGCGATGCTGCCGTTTCCACTCAAGGCTCCGGCGTCCACCCACGAGGCCACGGGGAATCCCGCCGCGATCTCGCTCGCCGCCGCTCCGCTCTCGTTCATCGTGGCAGCCCTGGAGGATGAAGGATGGAGGATGGAAAGAAAAAGAAGTTCAGAAAAAGCACAAACTCGAGACGTAACGATCGCGCGCTGTCCGTGGTGCTGAAACTCGCACGGCCAAAAAAAGTTGCGCGTCTACGTCCAAAACACAAATCATAGAACACGCGCAAAAGGAAACACGCACCTTTCTCTTCACATCAAGCAAAATCCTTTTCCTCCGTGGAATTCCTGCTGGAAAAACTTCTCGTCTGGAAACCAGCTGCTTTCCACAAACAGGAGCGGGGAAAGCATTGACCGCACCGATCGGGACGCAGCGCCAGAAGAGTGTTTGTGGAAACCGTGTAGACCACTAAAAACACGAATGACGTCAGGACCACCCCCCTCCCTCTCTCCATCCATCGCTCTGTTTCTTTCTCTCTCTCTCTCTCTCTCTCTCTCTCTCTCTGGCATGGTACCGAGAAATTGAATACACAAAGTGTAACACCTTACTATTATAAACAATGACAAACAATGACACACCTGGAAATCTATTACACACACACACACACACCACACACACACACACACACACACACACACCACACACACACACACACACACACACACACACTCTCACAAACTGTATCACTAACTGTAAATGAATATTAATTAGTAACAGGGAGCTCTGTGTACATGACGTAAGTCATGTGACTTGATCATTGCAACAAAACAAAACATGTTCTTTTATTATTATTATTATTATTATTATTATTATTATTATCATTTATTGAAACCCCTTTTTATTCGAGACCCTGTCCATTTTCCCTCTCACTCATCACAACAAAAATCCATAATCACACAGATGTGTCCCGTACATTATGAAACAGATCGGTTCCTCCTGGACACCTGGGACAGAAACAGACTGTCCTCTATAGTACAATCTGCACCACCTTTTTTTTTATGTCCTGCACGAGAACGGTGTCCTTGTTTATTTTGTTTTAAATTGAACAAACCGCTCGACCCATCCCTTTATAAAAGACACTCACCAGGAGAGGGAGGGGTGCGGTTCAGCGGTTCAAGGTGCTGGAAGGTCCAAACCCATCCTCTAAAAGCTCCAGGGTTCCTCCGTACTCTCGTGGAGCAAAGCCCTCGCCACCTGCACTCAGGGGCCTCCAACTGAACAGGACCCCATCCAGAATTTCTTCCTGTCCACCATCGATTGTATAGAAGTATAGGAGCTCCGTGGTTACTGATCAGCGGGTTCAGCGCTACATGGACAAGATTCCTCCTGGTGCAGGGTGGGAAATAAATCACATCCCATTTTAATGGACAGAAATGTCTCCAATGAATCTGAAGGATTTAGCAAACGTCAGGATTCGGGTTCGGAAAGCGTGAATATACAGTAACATGCAGCAACAACAAGTACTTCTAATAAACAACAAGTGAACTAAAGACTAATGGCATACTTCTGATACATATATATATATATATGGGTATAAATATAATATATATATATATATATATATATATATATATATATATATATATATATAATAGATACTAAATATATAATTTCATTTTATATTATTTTATTTCGAAGTAGTTCATTGTGGCAGCAATTGTTCCCAAAAAAAAAAAAACATTTTCCCCTCCTTCTTTATAAACTCTGCCACAAAGACTTAGAACTGTATCTCTGCGTTTCCTGGCAACCACATGAGCTTCATGCACTTATTCCGGGGAGCAGAGAAGAGAGGAAAGAGAGAGAGAGAGACGAGTGATCCGAGTAAACAGCAGAGACAGAGAGAAGAAAGAAAGAAAGAGAGGGAAAGAATGAAACGAATGATCATGTTGAACAAGTTCAAGTGGGTGGATGGGTGAAAGCAAAAAAGAGGAAGAGAGAGAGAGAGAGAGAGAGAGAGAAGAAGAAGAAAGAGCGATGCAAAGAACGAAAGAGAAGGTTTCAGCTTGCATGATAAATATCTTTTAAAAAAGAAGCAAAATAAATAAATTGCGTTTAAGAAAAATTCCACCTTGCTGCTTAATGACACTAGAGAGAGAGAGAGAGGGGGGGGGGTGATGGAGAGAGAGAGAGAAGAAAAAAACAAGTGTGAAGGAAAAAAAAAAACACATGTGAGGTGTTTTTATTGCTCTCTCTCATATACACACACACACACACACACACACACACACACAATGCGCGAGCAATGACTGATATCAGCGGCACATCGAGGGACGATGCAAAAAACAGGAAGATAGAAAGACGTGGAAAGAAATGAAGACGCATGCAGCAATTGTGCAAGATATGAAGAAATGCGCATGAAGGTGGACGAAGGCAAAAACAAAACAGAGCGCAAAAGATCCAGAAGACGACGGTTTTATAGACAATAATAAGGGGAAAAACAATGGTGTTTACTCGTCTGTTGCGCTTCCTCCGAACATCACATGCTCCTGACATGCCGGTGACCTGGATGGAGCACTTCAACTGGCATTTTGCAGCTGGAGGAGGTTCCACATGAACCCTGAACTGAAGAGAAGAAGAGCCGCACAAACATTACAGCACAGTGAAAGTGTTTCTTCGTAGCTTGTGTTTGGAAGCCGGGGTCAGACTTCAGGGTCGGCCATGAGACACAGCCCCCTGGAGCACAGAGGCTTAAAGGGCCTTGCTCAGGGACCTTGGCGTGGCGATACCGGGGGCTCGAACCGCACCGATCGGTAACCCAGAGCCTTAAAATCACTAAGCCACGCCCTCTCCACTGCAACTCGTTAGGATGGAATAGAAATTCAGTGGCTCCCAGAGTCTGGCACTCAGAGTCTCCCCATGGAATAAACTTATAGGACTTTCATTCATTCATTCATCTTCTAGCACTTTATCCGATCTTCCCTCGGGTCACGGGGAGTCTGTGTCTATCTCAGGCGTCTATGGGCATTAAGGCAGGATACACCTTGGATGGAATGCCAACCCATCACACACACACA
>JACRUU010000025.1:2529387-2554387 GCA_030449085.1 Kryptopterus vitreolus
AAAGCTGTAAAGCTCTGGAGCTCTGACGGACGTACGGGGGGGGCGGGGGAGGGGGGTTTGGAGAGAGATAGAAAGAAAGAACCGAAGAAAGAAAGAGAGCGAAAGAAAAAAGAAAGCTATAAAGAAAGAAACAAAAAAGAAAAAGAAAGAAAGCTGTAAAGCTCTGGGGCTCTGACAGACGGACGGACGGACGGAAGGGGGCTCGAGAGAGAAAAAAAGAGAGAGCGAAAGAAAAAAGAAAGCTATAAAGAAAGAAACGAAAAAAGAATGAAAAAAGAAAGCTATAAAGAAAGAAAGAATGAGACAATTAAATGAAATAATGAAGCGAATGGCCTGAAACGATTGCGAGTATAGACGAGTTTATACTCGCACACATTTTCAATGCAATCGCTCCACAGCGGGGACGACATCGTGCTGAGTGTTTGTCAATAACATACAGTAAATACCAACATGATAAACGTGTCCTACACAGACGGGGGGGGTGGGGGGGGGTTCGGGTACAGTGTACAGTCCAGCACATTGTAATTGTTATCCGTGTGTGTCCTGCTTTATGATTACTATGAAGCGGACAACGCCGGCTTTGTCCCACAGCGCATGATCAGGTCGTGTTGAGAGCACGGCGGACCCGCCTGACAAGTGGTTATTAATGTGTTTTATACTGCTGTATAGTGTTGGGCTGATGGCTGTGCGTGTAATTCAGACATGGAATTATTGCAGCCGCATTCCTTAACACATGGAAAACTGAAGTAGAGTCACTAAAAGGGCTTCGATCCAAATGGCGGAAAAACAGAATGATCACGTGGAGTAAAATCCCAAAAAGTCCGACATAAATGGATGGAAAAAAACACAAGTCGAGTAAATATACAGTGCGAAGTCGCTCACGGATTTTCATCCATACACTCGGGACAATTTTCCAAGGTGCCAATCAACCTATCATGCATGTTTTTGGACCGGGGGAGGAAACCGGAGAACCCGGAGAAAAACCCCCTGAGGCACGGGGAGAACATGCACAAACTCCACACACACATGGCCGAGACGGGAATCGAACCCGGACCCTGGCGGTGTGAGGCGAACGTGCTAACCACCGTTCATTTAATTGATTAAATACTGACGTGCATAAATAAAAAAATAAAAAAAAAAAAGACATTTTGCGAGTGAATTTGTGTCTTAGTCACCCATAATACTGAATATACATTCATTCATTCATCTTCTACCGCTTTATCCGATCTTCCTCGGGTCACGGGGAGTCTGTGTCTACCTCAGGCGTCTATGGGCATTAAGGCAGGATACACCCTGGATGGAATGCCAACCCATCACACACACACACACACATTCATACACTAGGGACAATTTTCCAAGGTGCCAATCAACCTACCGTGCATGTTTTTGAACCGGGGGAGGAAACCGGAGAACCCGGAGAAAAACCCCCTGAGGCACAGGGAGAACATGCACAAACTCCACACACACATGGCCGAGACGGGAATCGAACCCGGACCCTGGCGGTGTGAGGCGGACGTGCTAACCACTAAACCACCGTGCCCCCTCTGAATATACATAATAAATAAAAAATTATGGAACGCGATAAAAAAAGAAAAAAGAAGAAATAAACAAATACGATAGAAACAGAATTTTCTTCTTAAAGTGTTTTCGCATCATTTTAACATGGAGGATTTTAAACCTAATATGAAAAATAGCCTGGATTATGACAACAATCTGGATTTGGTGTCCATAAGTGGCGTGTGCGAAATAAATAAAAACGTAAATAAATAAATACACTTACATTAAAATAAAACGTTAATTCCGTTTTATTCAATGAAATTTAAAAAATCGATTCGAATTTAATGTCATTTCATTCGTGCTGGATCAATTGCTATTTAAACGTGCTATTCAAAACGTGCGTACGAAAATATTTACGAGACTTACAGATTAATGACGTTTTCCAGACATTTCTTGGTGTCCATCAGCTGCTCGTCTCTTTCCACTTTGTGTTGGTTTCGGCCGAGATGAGAAAATCTGTACAGACATTAAAATCACTGCGTTATATTGGACGCACGGGGAACACTTAATTGGATAGAAAATGGACTTTACACACACACACACACACACACACACACACACACACACACACACACACACACACGAGCGCGCCCAGTGTATAATGAAGGGTTACGCGAATTAAGAATCTGAGTAATCACCTGCAATGACTCATTTCGATAATGAATACTGGGGAATTTGTGCCTGTAGGAAATATTGTCCTTTGACACAATGCACATAATACAAACGCGGAGCACAAAGATGCTCCGTGGGCACAAGAGGTACACGTGGGCAGCCTTGTATACACGTGAACGCGCGCTCTTATATATACGGGGCTAAAAAGGTAGTTAATCAACACAACCGAGGCGCGGCCTCCTCCGATTGGACGCAAATCGAGGCGCTCCATATTCCAGCCAAAATCGAGCGGCGGTTTTTCTCCCGCCGGATTTCACAATGCGGCGGATTCTGTCCGTCTTCAAATGCGTCCCTTTTGAGTGCAATTGTGTTTTACTGGAGCATTGTCATGCCGTAATGTGTATTCCTCATATCGTTACACCACCACCACCAGCCCCAGTGAAAAACACCTTTTAAATTCGGGTAGGCAAGCTACCGGACAAGGAATGCAAGTCGTCTGGCAGTGTTGGACAGTAATGAAATAAATTCGTTATTGTACTGAAGTCGCAAATCTGTACTTTACGCAAGTATTTCCATTTGGGGACACTTGAGGTACACTACCATTCAAAGCCAACTACATTCAGTTGTTCCATATTATAGAAATGTTATTATTGTTATTATTGTTATTATTATTACTAGGGCTGTAATATCTAATCGCGATTAATCGAACATTTTCAATGTACCATAAATGAATATGTTCCATGATTCGAATACTCTAACAGTAATTAGTGTTATAATTATATACATTTCACTCAAAATCTCTCCCTTTAATAAACAGATTCATTATTTCATATTCATTTCTTGATCATTTCAATGTTACCCTTTTGTTGTAAAATATGGGACGTGGCTCCTTTAAGAATTGTGTTCCGGTTGCTTTTCCATATAAACTGGTGATACGGTGTTTAGGTTATACGGAAGCGCTTTATTGCGTTCAGTAAAAATGCGCTTTATTGCGTTCAGTAAAAATGCGCTTTATTGCAGTAATACGGATTTGGGAATGCGATGCGCTTGAGTAAGGTTCCATACGGTAATATACGCTAATATAGTGAGGAGATCGTACCTGCCGTGAATGCGCAGATAGTAGGTGTAATTCGGGGGAAATTTAGGAAGCGTGATTGGATGCGCTGAACGTTTATTTATTTATTTCTTCGTTTTTTTGTTGTTCGGGTTTCGTTCGTTGGCCAAAACACGACGGATCACTCACATAGTAACACACACTGCGTTATAACATGTTGATTACATTAGTGCCATTAAATTGAATTTGCGTTAACTTTTGACTAATTATAACTACGAATTGTATAATTATTGTTAATAGCGTGACGCCGTCCCACCACTGACGTGTCCGTAATTTAGTGTGATTAAATCTGACCTGTGGTATATGCAGAGGTCCTCGTCTCTGGGCAACGCAGACAGGTTTAATCCGTACGGCTCCCTCGCAGGCTGCTGATGCTCCTGCAGAAGGTTAAAAATACAGTCAAGGTGCGGTTCAAGAGGATTCGAGTTCAAGAAAGGTCTCGGAAAAATGGTCTAAGATCGGAAAGAAAGAGAAATGACCTACGGCGGATAATGTAAAAATTTAAGTCATTTATTTATTTATTTACTATTTGATTATTTATATAGCTATTACGCCAGATTGCAGCACAACATGCTGCTTATGGTAATTAGTGAATTTTTATTCTTCCAGATACTAAAGACAAACATGTCCGCAATCTTCATACTGCGGCCACAATCTCAACCTATTTACTTGATTTATTTATTTATTTATTTATTTATTTATTTATTGATTGTATAGGTGTCTTGTATATGATTGCATAGGTGTCTGGAAGAAATCTTGCCCACTAAATTACGTACAGTTCGTTCCTTGCGTTCTGTCGCGTCATTCTTTTCTTCCCTATATTTAACCATTTCATTTATTCATTTTATTTTAACATCTTTTGATGTCGTTAAGACTGCTGATCTGAAGGCTGTGAGTTCAAATCCCGATGCTTGAGTGAAGCCTGTAAGTTGCTCCGGATAAAAGGCTATAAATAACTTTCCTTACTGATTTAATAATCTGTATTTGGCTCTGAAAAATGTACACATTCACGATCCTGTTTGCCGAACCATTTCTGAAGGTACAAAATGTTTTCAGTGCAAGATGGGTTATACAGATATTTACACTTTACTAAGCAAATCTAGTATAGAATGGCATATATGGCATAAGCATATATGTGTGTATATATATATATATATATATATACATATAGATATGTGTGTGTGTGTGTATATGTCTATATATCTATATATGTGTCTATATATATATATATAGATATATATATATATATATATATATATATATATATATATATATATATATATATATATATATATATAGACATACACACACACCAGTGTCACTGGTGTTGTTTTTGATGATGGGAATGCTTAAATAAATAAATAAATAGCCAATTTTGCAAAACCCCAAATGCGACAACAAATAACAACAAATGTTCTTCAATGGGCTGCTTTTCAACCGCAAAATAAAAGACGCACAAAACAAGAGCAAACCGAAGGCGGACGCAATAAAAACCTAGCAAGAGAATCTCTAAAGAAGAAACTATATGAAGTCCAGACTAATAATAATAATAACAATAATAATAATTTTATTCATGCAGATATTCAGACATTTGCGTTAGACAAAAATTGTACAACAATAAACGTAAAAAGTCAATGACATTTTATTCGATTCAATGAATCCGGCACTTGATTCATTGAATCGAATCAGAATCGAATCTGCCTTTCCCACGAAGTCAGGAAAGGATTTAAAATGTTTGATCGGCTCTGAATTTCGATACGAATGAGAACGCGAGATCAATTCGATTACGGGTAAGAGAAGCTACTCTTGTGGAGCCGAATGAAAGAATGATTCGGAAGACCACCCCCACACACACACACACACACACACACACAACGTGTACCAGCACTGAAAAAGGCTTATAAGTACAAACAGGAACAAGATCGACAGCCAGATATTATGTCTTTAATGTGCTACGAGCCGAAATGATAAATGTTACCATGTGCCATTGGTATAATGATATTTTGCACGTTTTATTTGTTTATTTAATATACACCCGCGTTTATTCGGTTTTCTTGTTATACCCCCTTATAAATAAAACGTATTAAAATGATGCATAAGGCAGGATCATTTAGGGTTTAAACCAATAGTTTGAAAGCCATTTCAGTTGAATTTCTACCTGCACGTTCATCAATCGCATGCGCACACTTACAGCAGGGCCACTGAGGCCACGCCCACCTACCCCTTACACGTACAAGGGGGTGGGGGGCGTGGCCTCAGTGGGTCGTAAGTGTGCGTATGCGATTGATGAACGTGCATCACTGAGCCTAAAATAATGTCACAAATATTTATCAACATACAAATTATATAAACTTATGCTGAAAATGTCCTTCTAAAAAAAAATATATATATATTATATTTACATTTTTGTCGTCTCAAAGCAAAGGTTTTTTTTTTTTACATGATAAACAAATTTATCATTCATTCCCATAAATTTCTCACATGAATAATGGATGCATTGCTTCATTTTTTTTGTTGTTGTTTTTTTTTTTTTTTGTAAAGTCACTAAACAGTGTACACAGTGACTGTGTGGATGTGAGCAATACCACATAAGTCACAGTGTCTCTGATAAACCGCCGAGCGACAAGAACTGTGACACACAAGCGCTCCACGTCTCCATGGAAACGCTTCAGAGTAAAGAGGGGGGGGGGGGATGACAAAATATGGCCTCTTTTCGAAGCAGATGGCAGCTGATGCTTTTCCTGAATTTGCGTCAGCTTCAATATCAGATCCCGAGGTTCAGCTGCTACATCATAAAGGCTTGATCTTTTAATATGTCCCGTTCTGTACCTCGTCTGCACACACACGCACACACACACACACACACAGGATGCAACACATGGGGAACTAGAACACAACAGTATGGAGTGTGAAAGCCTTCTTTGCTTTGTTATTAGTACACAGGACTTGTATCTAAAATCTGTCGCTATTGTTAAATATTACTTTTATTATTAGTATTATGGATTTTGGAAGACACATTTATACAATTGTGCACCAATGGGACCAAGGGCCTTGCTTGGGGGCCCAATTTGAACTCACAACCTTTGGATGGGAAAAAAAAGGCCACTGACTACTACCGTTCTGAATTATTATTATTATTATTATTATTATTATTATTATTATCATTATTATCATCATCGTCAACTCTCCTACATCAGTACCTCATGTTAACACCCTTGGGACTGAAAATCTCTTCAAGCACAACGTTGCAAAATGCAGTTGAACATCTTCCCAGAAGACTGGAGGTTATTAACTTATTAAAGGTTTTTACGTAAAGCATACTGTGGAAATCTTATGAGGAGGCGGGTGCACATAATTTTGTCCATATAGTCAATTTGAACATTGAAACACTCAAGTATACACAAAAAGGTACCAAAAGTGGCTTGGGTTAAGGCTCAGGATTAAGGCTCTGGGTTCAGACTCTGGGTTAAGGCTCTGGGTCAGGGTTTTGGGTCAAGGCTCAAGATTAAGGCTCTGGGTTGAGGCTCAGAGGCTCTGGGTTAGGCTCTGGGTTGAGGCTCTGGGTTGAGGCTGGGTTGAGGCACAGGATTAAGGCTCTGGGTTCAGGCTATGGGTTCAGGCTATGGGTCGAGGCTATGGGTCGAGGCTATGGGTCGAGGCTATGGGTCGAGGCTATGGGTCGAGGCTCAGGATTAAGGCTCTGGGTCGAGGCTATGGGTTAAGGCTATTGGTAAAGACTCAAGATTAAGTCTCAAGATTAAGGCTCTGGGTTGAGGCTCTGGGTTGAGGTTGGGAATTAAGGCTCTGGGTTGAGGCTCTGGGTTGAGGCACAGGATTAAGGCTCTGGGTTCAGGCTCAGGATTAAGGCTCTGGGTTGAGGCACAGGATTAAGGCTCTGGGTTGAGGCTCAGGATTAAGGCTCTGGGTTGAGGCTCAGGATTAAGACTAGGTTAAGGTTCTGGGTCAGGGTTTTGGGTCAAGGCTCAAGATTAAGGCTCTGGGTTGAGGCTCAGGATTAAGGCTCTGGGTTCAGGCTCTGTGTTCAGGCTCAGGATTGAGGCTCAGGATTGAGGCTCTGGGTTGAGGCTCTGGGTTGAGGCTCTGGGTTGAGGCTCAGGATTAAGGCTCTGGGTTGAGGCTCAGGATTAAGGCTCTGGGTTGAGGCTCAGGATTAAGGCTCTGGGTTGAGGCTCTGGGTTGAGGCTCTGGGTTGAGGCTCTGGGTTGAGGCTCTGGGTTGAGGCTCTGGGTTGAGGTGAGGCTCAGGATTAAGGCTCTGGGTTCAGGCTCAGGATTAAGGCTTTGGGTTCAGGCTCAGGGTTGAGGCACAGGATTTGATTAAGGCTCTGGGTTGAGGCTCAGGAGGCTCTGGATTGAGGCTCTGGGTTGAGGCTCAGGATTAAGGCTCTGGGTTGAGGCTCAGGATTAAGGCTCTGGGTTGAGGCTCTGGGTTGAGGCTCTGGGTTCAGGCTCAGGATTAAGGCTTTGGGTTCAGGCTCAGGGTTGAGGCACAGGCAGAATTTGGGTTGAGGCTCTGGGTTGAGGCTTGGGTTAGGCTCTGGGTTGAGGCTCTGGGTTGAGGCTCTGGGTTGAGGCTCTGGGTTGAGGCTCTGGGTTGAGGCTCTGGGTTGAGGCTCTGGGTTGAGGCTCTGGGTTGAGGCTCTGGGTTGAGGCTCTGGGTTGAGGCTCTGGGTTGAGGCTCTGGTTTGAGGCTCAGGATTAAGGCTCTGGGTTGAGTCTTGACTCGATTGTTGAAATTATCAACAGCCGCAGCCCCATAATACAGCACTCCCTGAAACAAGGTCACCTTATGAGTTGGAGATCATGCCCGGTCCTGCCTGCAAGACCTTTTGTCGCAGACGACCTGCATTGCACGCAGCAATTGTAATGAAAGGCCGCGAGGGAGGTTGAATGGGTTCAGCGACACCGCAGCGAATCGAAACGTACGTGTCATCGATTCCGAGCCGTTGTACGAACAAAGCCTCCGAGACGGAGAACTCCAACAAAAAAACGCCCCCTCGGCACTGACGGAAAAACAAAAGCACAAAGGCCATGCACGTGCCCACACACCGCGTGCTCCTCGCACACAGACCCGTCCTCCAACTTCTGCAACCCAACATGAGACGACACGAGGAGAAGCTCGCCAGGAAGAGAAACGATCGCTAATTGGAATGAAAATCTTTACTCCCCTTTGCTCTGTGCAAACAAATATACAGCCAGGCAACCTTGTTGGTATGGCAACATGACAAAAACCCCGCTTGAGTCACCCGTGTAGGATGTGGGCTCGCAAAGAGAAAGTGAGAAAGAGAAACATGTTGAGAAAGAGAAGTGTGTGTGTGTGTGTGTGTGTGTGTCTTTGCACGCTGGTAATAATGCTAATCGAAAAAAGCGATCCGTGTTGTGCATTCGTTCCATCACTAATGTGTTCAATTCAGCATTCAGCCATAAAGCCCTACTACGTTTAATGAAGCGGTAACAAAGCGAAGTGGGTTTTTTCCCCCCTCTCAGAGAATCTTCGGCAGAGAGCACGTACATACAAACTGCATCTCAGTTACAGACGGGATGCACATATCTGTAACTGACATGCGGTTCATATGTATGTGCTCAGCGCCAAAGACTCTCGGGTGAATGTGCACTAGTGTGTGGGGGCACAAGTCTGTCGGTGTACGAGTCTGTGGGGGCACGAGTGGGTGGGCATGAGATTGTGGGGTAACTAACGGGGTACTATGCTACAAGTGTGTGGGGTAACGAGTCTGTGGGAGCACTAGTGTGGGGGTACGAGTGTGTAGGGTAACGAGTGTGTGGGAGCACTAGTGTGGGTGTACGAGTGTGTGGGCACGAGTCTGTGGGGTAACGATTGTGTGGGAGCACTAGTGTGTGGGGGCACAAGTCTGTCGGTGTACGAGTCTGTGGGGGCACGAGTGGGTGGGCATGAGATTGTGGGGTAACTAACGGGGTACTATGCTACGAGTGTGTGGGGTAACGAGTCTGTGGGAGCACTAGTGTGGGGGTACGAGTGTGTAGGGTAACGAGTGTGTGGGAGCACTAGTGTGGGTGTACGAGTGTGTGGGCACGAGTCTGTGGGGTAACGATTGTGTGGGAGCACTAGTGTGTGGGGGCACGAGTGGGTGGGCATGAGATTGTGGGGTAACTAACGGGGTACTATGCTACGAGTGTGTGGGGTAACGAGTCTGTGGGAGCACTAGTGTGGGGGTACGAGTGTGTGGGCACGAGTCTGTGGGGTAACGAGTGTGTGGGAGCACTAGTGTGGGTGTACGAGTGTGTGGGCACGAGTCTGTGGGGTAACGATTGTGTGGGAGCACTAGTGTGTGGGGGCGCGAGTGAGTGGGCATGAGATTGTGGGGTAACTAACGGGGTACAATGCTACGAGTGTGTGGGGTAACGAGTCTGTGGGAGCACTAGTGTGGGGGTATGAATGTGAAGGGTAACGAGTCTGTGGGGTAATGACTGGGTGGGAGCACTAGTGTGGGGGTACAAGTGTGGGGGCACGAGTTTGGGGAGCACTAGTGTGGGGGAATGAGTGTGTAGAGTAACGAGTCTGTGGTGTAATGATTGTGTGGGAGCACTAGTGTGGGGGTACGAGTTTGGGGAGACTAGTGTGGGGGAATGAGTGTGTAGAGTAACAAGTCTGTGGTGTAATGATTGTGTGGGAGCACTAGTGTGGGGGTACGAGTGTGGGGAGACTAGTGTGGGGGATATGAGTTTGCAGGGTAACGATTGAGTGGGGTAACGAGTGTGTGGGAGCACTAGTGTGAGGGTACGAGTTTGTGGGCACGAGTCTGTAGGGAACGAGTGTGTGGGAGCACTAGTGTGGGGGTACGAGTATGTGGGCACGAGTCTGCGGGGGCACTAGTATGGGGGTACAAGTGTGTGGGCACGAGTCTGTGGGGTAACGATTGTGTGGGAGCACTAGTGTGTGAAATGATTTGAGCAAGACCCCCTAACCATGTACAAGTAGGACGTGGGTCGGCGATAAACACGAGGGGAGGCGGATACCTCTTGAGCGTGGACCCCGTCTCCGGACTCGGCGAGCTTGACGGGCGTGTAGCGCTGTGAAGCGGTAGCCTCGTCCTCGCGGTCTTCCTCGGAGTCATCCTCGGAGCTGCTGGAGATCTGCTCTTCGCTCGGGGGTGGCGGAGCGCTCGCCGCCGTCTTGCGCTGCAGGACGGCCTCCTCCTTGCTGGACTTGCTGCCACTGAGGGGAAGACGGTGACATTTTACGGAGGGCGCCCCTTATCGTGAGGGTTACAGGCCTTGCTCGAGGGCCTACGAGTGGAAGCTTAGTGGTGGTGGGATTTGAACCGGTCCGGACGTCTGAACTAGGGGCACTAGTGGCTTAGTGGTTAGCACGTTCGCCTCACACCGCCAAGGTCCGGGTTCCCCTCTAAGCCATGTGTGTGTGTGGAGTTTGCATGTTCTCCCTGTGCCTCAGGGGGGTTTTCTCTGGGTTCTCCGGTTTCCTCCCGGTCCAAAATGGTAGGTTGATTGGCACCTTGGAAAATTGTCCCTAGTGTATGAATGATGTGTGTGTGTGTGTTTGTGTGTGTGTGATGGGTTGGCATTCCATCCAGGGTGTATCCTGCCTTAATGCCCATAGACGCCTGAGATAGGCACAGGCTCCCCGTGACCCGAGGGAAGATCGGATAACAGCGGTAGAAGATGAATGAATGAATGAAAGACGTCTGAACCAACGAGCCTACCACCTCCCTACAATAGAAGGAGGGGGGGGGGAATCGGGTCTGCCGTGATTCAGCACCCCTGGTCCAAAGGGGACTTGCTCGGGGGACCAATGGGAGCAGCTTGGGGAGTTGGGAACCCCGGACCAGTAAACTTCCACTTCCAGTAAACACATCAGAGCACTATTTGACTAGTAGTGTTTGGGTCAATCTGGCAGGGATAATCTGACATTCTGCCCCACTTAGTGCATGAGTCAGTGAAGCAGAGACCATGTGCTACTGTTTCCCCACCTGAAAAACAACAGCCAGGTTAAATATTCACACACTTCAAAACATGAGTAAAACACCATGTGTGTGTGTGTGTGTGTGTGTGTGTGGTATTGTTTTTCTTCGTTTCCTGGCACTGAAGGTCACCGCCTGTGTTTTTCCCTGTGCATGTATTTTGCCTGACACATCGAAGTGGGTATAAAAATGGCACGGGCAGGTGTTGCGAGGCCGTCAAAACAAAAGCGGTAAACGCCGGAGTCGCACGCGCCCGCCTTGTTTGCTTCGAACGGCCTCGCTAGCGACTTTTCAAGACTCACACGGCTTTGTTGATCCCTGGGAGGGGGGAGGGGGGGATTTGATCCGTCGCCTTCGTTTAATCAAATCACACGACACACGGGAACGGGGGACACGACGCCAGGCACCAGGGCTTATAGCGCAGTATCGTAATAACATCTATTACGCAGCGTTATGAATCGACAGAGGATATTCACACTCTTTCAAAGCTACTTCCGGCGGCGTTGGACAGTTTCTAACAAAGTACATCGCCATGCCGATTACAATTCACACTGTGCCGTCTGTACACGTCGTGTTTAGTCCTAGAATGCCCCCCCTCCCCTCCCCCTCCCCCTCCCCCCCTCCAGGCAAAATGTTCTGCCTTTTTCTTTTCTGCATCAGAAGCCAGAAAAAAATACCTGTTTACTTCTTTATTTCAGACCATAAAAGTGCTATTTATCTGTCCATCCGTCCGTCCGTCTGGCCATCTATCTCACTGTAATTTCTATGTAATTTGTGCCTATCTATCTATCTATCTATCTATCTATCTATCTATCTATCCATATCTATCTATCCTTCATCCATACATCCATCTAGCCATCATCCATCTATCTATCTATCTATCTATCTATCTATCTATCCATCTATTCACCCATCCATCTATCTATCCATATATCCTTCATCCATTTATCTATCCTTCATCCATTTATCTATCCATCCATCCATTTATCTGTCCATTCATCCATCTATCTATCATCCATCCATATCTATCCATCCATCCATCCACCTATCTATCAATCTATCCATCCATCCATCTATCTATATATACCTATCATCAATCTATCCATATCTATCTATCCATCTATCCATCCATCTATCCATCCATCTATCCATCTATCCTTCATCCATTTATCTATCTGTCCATCTATCTATCTGTCCATCTATCCATCCGTCCATCCATCCATCCATCTATCCATCTATCTATCTACCAATCTATTCATCTATAGTTCCATCCATCTATCTATCCACCTATCCACCCATATCTATCCATCTATCTCTATCCATCTTTCCACCTATCTATGTATCCTCCCATCTATCCATCTCTCTCTCTCTGTCTCTTTATCCATCAATCGATAGAAAAAATTGGACATAATTTCTTGGGTTTCTTAAATGAGGTTAATAATATATATATATATATATAGACATGTATTCCAGTGTTATTCTTTGATGTGATGATTGACATGGGTTTTATTTGACCTTGGCAGGGTTTCTTTGCATAATCATTACAGGAGAATTAATATTGATCATTGATGGAGTATCTGCTCACCCCAGCACTGATTTGCCGGTCTCTTCTGGTTTGCGCACGGTGAAGGGGCTCGGGTCCAGGCCAACGCTCTTAGGCATAAACTCCCTAAAAGCAAACCAAATTACAAACCATCTGTTACATGTTATATGGAATTTTAAAGTCACTTTAAAGTCACAGCGCGTGTGAACTGGACCGACCTGGCCGAGTTGGTCATGGCAATACAGAACGTATCGTCGAAGGCGGTGAGTTCATACGGTTTGAAGAACTCCGTGTACATGTCAGTGCTCTCATCGTAGCGATTGACTCGCTTCACCGCCACGTTCTTCTTGTTCTTCTCGCAGGGGACTGAAACATTTTCACCCAACGATCAGAACCTTACATTACAATACCATACGACACATTTCACACTATACAATTTACATCTACTGTTTCTGATCAGGGCCAAATTCATTCTTCTATATAGATGGGTAGATAGATATCTATCTATCTCCCCATCTATCCGCCCATCTATCAACCTACCTACCCATCTACCCACCTCCCCATCTATCCTTCTACCCCTCTCTAATTTAAGGTATACATTACTGTTATTACTGTGTCTAATCTAAGATATACATTACAGTTATGAATGTGTATAATCTATGAAAGACATTACTATTATTGCTGTTATTAATGTGTCTAATCTAAGATATACATTACTGATATTAATGTGTCTAATCTAAGATATACATTGCTGATGTTAATATGTCTAATCTAAGATATACATCACTATTATTAATGTGTCTAATCTATTACATACATTACTGTTATTACTGTGTCTAATCTATGAAATACATTACTGTTATTACTGTCTAATCTAAGGTATACATAATTGATATTATGTGTCTAATCTAAGATATACATTACTTATATTAATGTGTCTAATCTAAAATATACATTACTGTTGTTAATGTGTCTAATCTATGACATACATTACTGTTATTAATGTGTCTAATCTAAGATATACATCACTATCATTAATGTGTCTAATCTATGAAGGACATTACTATTATTACTGTTATTACTTTGTCTAATCTAACATATACATTGCCGTTATTACCGTGTCTAATCTAAAATATACATTACTGATATTAATATATCTAATCTAATATATACATTACTATTATTAATGTGGGTCGAATCTATGAAAAGCATTACTGTTATTACTGTTATCAATGTGTCTAATCTAAAATACACATTATTGATATTAATGTGTCTAATCTAAGATATACATTACCGTTATTACTGTGTCTAATCTAAGATATACATCACCGTTATTACTGTCTAATCCAAGATATACATTACCATTATTACTGTGTCTAATCTAAGATATACATTACCGTTATTACTGTCTAATCTAAGATACACATTACCGTTATGAATGTAAACGTTTCGTTACTTTGTGCCAACTAAAGCAATGATCTACAGATCTACAGTGTCTGAAATGTTTGTCCAGACACTTGTGATGAGCAACTACAGCGAAATGTGATTAACTACGCAAAGAAAAAAAAAAAAAAAGAACTACCTTCATCATACGGTACAGGAAGATAAGACAGCAACCCATCTGCCCACCAGAAAGTATAACTGCGTGAAGAGACACAATAAAAAAATTTAAAAAAAAACGGGTTGTGAGTCATCCAAAAGCATTTACGGTTTGAAGGAGAAATTCTTTTTCAATTCAGCCGTCGTTGTCGTCGTGGTAAAAAAGACGCCGGAGCCACCACCACAGCTTCGGGAGCTAGTAGTGCTGGAGAGCCTTGTTGGCTCCAGATTGTCCCCTAGATATTGACTTTGTATTCATATCCGGTGACTGTGAAGAGCACAGAAATCATTTTCAGACCCATCGAGGAATGGACGTGTGTGGATCCTTGGATTCTTCTGATCAGGACGAACGCGACACCTACGTCGTTTTGTTTTCCCTTTAATTTCGTCGTCAACTCCGTCGGAGCTCCCAGACCTCGTGAATACAAAAAACCCGTTTCCTGGTGAAAAAGCTGACCTATATATTTTCAAGTATCAGCAAATGCACTTTAAACAAAGCGGCGGTTTGGGGACGGAAAAGTGGGTCAACGTTTTAAGCCCTGCCTCTTAATTCACTGCTGAAACACCGGACCCTCGGGACTCCGGACATCGTGACCCGCCTGATTCATCAAAATCGGGGATAAATCATTCAGCTAATCGAGGTAGACGAATAAAACTCCGTTCCTATAGACATTTTATTTACCAGCACCACATGGAAAGGAAATTAGCAAAAAAAAAAAAGGGGGCCCAACACACAGACCTGCGTCTTTCTTGGGGCAGAGCCATGGTGTTGCTCTGATGGAGGTAAAAGTCGGTAGGCAGCTCCCACAGGTGCGGCTTGGTCTCTGAAGGCTGGTACACCTGCAGGAAAAGGTTGATGGCGTCCTGTCTGTCGGCATCTTGGAGACACGGAACGTGTTGGTGGGGGGGGGGTTTAGAGAGAAAAACAGAGACATGTTAACGAAAAATAAGACTTGCAAGCGATACAGTTTATCGTTCTATACCGGGGTGGGGGTTGGGGGCAAAGTTTTTTGCTCAGGGTCCACATTGACTTTGAAAATTTGACAGCGCCAGATACATACATTAAATATATAAAAGGCATTAATGTTACTATGCAAAGTCTCACCGTGCCCAATGCGCCACCTGGTGGAACGTCAGTCAAATTACACGACAAGGTGAAATGAATGCAGTCATAATTAAGATAGCATTCGATTCGGAGAATCTTCTGCGGGCCGGATTCAAAGGACCAAGGGGGCGGAGTTTGCTCAACCCTATTCGAGACGACTCTTGCCTTGTAATGTACTTATTTATTTATTTATTTTGAGCCGCGTTCCAGGTCCAGGTGGCGCCGAGGGCTCCAGGCTGTGATTAGCACTTAAACTAAGGTGCATGACGGCGAATAATTTCCACGTATCACGTCTCTTCATAGCTCTAATCCACCCACCCCCCCCCCCTTCGGGCTATCTCTATATTCAATAAAGACGAGATAATGATCGACGCTAAATACACAAACACGTGCGGGCGGGCACGGCCCGAGCCACGAGGGCGGGGCGAGCTCGGTGGAACGGACGCAGCATGCTATCGGCGCAAGGGTCATGTGACTGCTAAACATCTATCTGACAGGAAATGAAGCAAAGGAAACGCTGCGTTATTGAGGAAACGCTCCTGCAGGGCGTAAAATGGCAACGTCGACCTCAGAGCCGGATAAAAGAGGGTTGGCGGAGGACAAGATGCACAGCTGCGATAGCTCCATGCGGGGCGTACGCCTCGGCGGATATGTGCGTGGTTAGAATATAACAAATAAACAAAAGCGAGGATGGCCGTATAGCGGAAACGTTTACCGTGGATACCGTATTGTACGATGAAAGCAAAAAGGAAATTTTTCCACGTTACCCGTATACCGTACGTACTGCGTCACGCCATTTCTCGCCGCCTTTCTCGTTTCGCACTTTTGAGAATTTCATTGATTTAATTGGCTAAAATTACAGTAAGACGTAAAAATAATTAGCATCGAATTACAAGGGAAGCCACGAATAATTATAAGGAAAAAAAAAAAGAATAAAAAAATTAAACGACTGTATATTGAATAAAGACGGACGTGTTTGTCAATAACACGGTACCTGTGGTGCAATCGCTTTGATCGGAAAAAAGTCGTAAACAAACATTTAAACGCCACCGTTAAATTTGTTTCGAGATTCGCTGGCGCTGTGGCTGCAGTGAAAGGAGAAGATGTCTTGTTTGTCTACCTCGAGTGTATTAAGAGCTAGGGGATGGGAGGTGGACCTTGGTGATGGAGGTGGGCGGAGCTACCATGTACCATCTGCTGAACGCCTGTGCAACGTTCGACTCCACGTTGTTGTTTTTTTTATCCCATAACGCACACTGACGTAATAACAAAGATAGGGGAAAAAACCAGTAAGCGCACTAATGCTCTGAGGAATGCTAATAAAACATTTGCAAAAAAACAAAACAACAAATTAAATAAATAAATAAAATTTCATTTCAGACTCATTACAGTAGGTTGTTTTTCTGCGTTTGTGTAATTAGAAAGGAGTCAATGACGCCCCCATTATAACTCATTATTATCACTCCACGCCCAGCGCTGTGGCGGCATCTTGGCAAAAATAAAATAAATAAATAAAACTGGGGGAAATGAGATTTTGCGTCGTCTCCGCAGACGAGCCTGCTATGACAAATTGTTGCTTGGCGAGAGAGCTCTTATTACTTTCTTGATTGGGCTGAAGGGCAAAGCTGTATTTTAATATGGGTGTTTTTTTTTTTTTTAAAGAGTGCCAAAAGAGCTCTGTAACCATGGAGCACAGGCACGGGTTTTTGTTACCATGGGAAACAAGAATGGCACATGATAACCAGAAGAGGCCATATTGAAGGTTTTTTGGGGGCGGCACGTTTAGGCGTAACGTTATTCACGAACGCTCGACTAGGTTGAATTTAAAAGTGGGGCAATTGCAACACCATGTGAAAATGCACCAGCGAATTAGCTACGGTGATCGTGTTTAGAAAAGGTCACACTTAACACTACACGTTAGCGTTTCCCATTTGGAACGCCGGTCCAGGACTTCCGGGTGTCCGTGGATAGGAGCCAAATTATTCCCAATAGTCTTTACGTCCGGGTTTCGATCCAATCATATTTTAAGCCGTCAGATCACGTCATGAGTTAAAAGTATCTACTCCAAGGCCTTTGGAAACCTTGGCCCCTGGTAGAACCAATCGGATTTCGAGCTGCAGTCACAGAGGTTCAATCATATCCTTTGGTCAGAGAGACCACTATTCACAAGCACAGATATATTTGCACAGAATGAATAGGTGTTTTTTTTTTTTTTTTACTCCCCACGCCGGAGAAGAAATTCATTCAGTCAAGATACACTTTACTAGTAATAATAGAATTTAATAAAATATACTGTGATATAAAATTGAAAATAAAATATAAAATAATGAATGAGACAAATGAATGATTTATTTTATATATATATATATATATATATATATATATACACACTCACAGTATTGTGTGTGTGTGTGTGTGGTGCGCACACGCGTGTGTATACATACATACCCACACACACATATACATATATATGTGTGTGTGTGTGTGTGTGTGTGTATGTATGTATACACACGCGTGCACGCACGCACACGCACACACAATACTGTGAGTGTATATAGTGTGTGTGCGCACACTATATACACTATATACTATACATCAACATACATACATACATACATACATACATACATACACGCACACACACACACACACACACACACACACATATATTCCAGTTCCATTAGCAGCCATATATATATATATATATATATATATATATATATATAGATATAGATACACATACATATACATACACACACACACACACTATATATAGCTATATATATATATATATATATATATATATATATATATATATATATACACACACACCATACATATATATATATATATATATATATATATATATATAAATATAATTGCGTGGTTTTTACCTGAGAAAGCGTTGCTGTAGTAACGAGATAGGGTCTGCATGATGTCTTTGGAGTGCTGGGTCCATGGCGCGATCTTGCGGTAGGTCTTGACTCGGTGCACTAGCTGCGAACCTCCGTACTGCAGCGACAGCGTGTCGCCGTGATCTTCGTACAGCTCCTCGAACAACCTGTGCGGGGAATCGACTCATCACATTTATCATGCGGCCGCATTGCCATTGCACCAAGGATACTGTTGTCAGTGCGGTACAATAAAATTTGCATAATATTTGTCCTGTAGACTGTTTTTGTTTTGTCATATTCCATAAACAAGAGCCTCACAAAGTCTCTTTCTCAAATCATCACCAAAAAATCGAGTCACAAGGAATTTAATCAAATTAAATAAATAAATAAATAAATAAATAGCAATAATAAGAATAATAGGGGCACGGTGGCTTAGTAGTTAGCACGTTCGCCTCACACCGCCAGGGTCCGGGTTCGATTCCCGTCTCGGTCATGTGTGTGTGGAGTTTGCATGTTCTCCCCGTGTTCTCCCCGTGCCTCAGGGGGTTTTTCTTTTTTTTCCGGGTTCTCCGGTTTCTTCTTCCCCCGGTCCAAAAACATGCACGGTAGGTTGATTGGCACCTTGGAAAATTGTCCCTAGTGTATGTGTGTGTGTGTGTGTGTGTGTGTGTGTGTGTGTGTCCTGTGATGGGTTGGCATTCCATCCAGGGTGTATCCTGCCTTAATGCCCATAGACGCCGGAGATAGACACAGACTCCCCGTGACCCAAGGGAAGATCGGATAAAACGCTAGAAGATGAATGAATGAATGAATGAATGAAAATAATAAAGGCTCGGTGTCCTAATTCACCTGACGCAGTCGGTGTCGAACTGTAACTTGGGCTTGTCGATCATCCCGAGGGCGTAAAGCTGATAGGCCAGGGCGCATTTTCCCACCATGAACTGGGCGGTGTTGGTGCGATCCAAGCAGTCCACACAATTAGTCCTCAAAACTCCAGTCTGCAGAAGGAAGCGAGACGTCTTTCGGCCGGCTTTTAAGCATTCCTCGAGTCGGCCTTACGCTTTGCGAAACCACACAAAGAATCACTCGAAAAAGACGGTTTACGTTTAGTCGGCATGATGGGGCACCTTTTTCCTGATTGGCGAAATCTACACTTAAGACAGGGCTGCCAATAGAGCAAAGCATTTAATCGCAATTAATCGAATGATTGCCGCGATTAATCGCACATTAATCTGTATGATGGCGCACGGTTTCCTGGTTGGCGAAATCTACGTTTAAGACAGGGCCGTCAATAAAGTATTCAATCGCAATTAATCGAATGATCGCCGCGAGTTACACCGTGATTAATCACAGGTTAATCGATGCCGCGCGGTTTCCTGATTGACGAGATCTGCGTTTAAGACAGGGCTGTCAAAAGAGTGAAGTATTTAATCACGATTATCCGCACGATCGCCGCGATTAATCGCACATTAATCGCAGGTTTGCGCCACCTGTATGATGGTTTCCTGGTTGACGAAACCCACGTTTAAGACAGGAATTGAGATTCTTCAAATGATAGTCGCGATTAATCGCACATTAATCGCACGTTTCCGCCACTCTAATACTCTAACTAACTATAACGGATGTTATAATTCTATTCATTTCACTCTCTAACTATTAAAATGATCGATTCGTTCATATTTTACTCCGTCCTAAACATTACAAGCGCGACTGAGGAAAAGGTCGATACTAAAAGTTTTTATTGTTGTTGTTGTCGTCGTCGTCGTCGTCCAGATTTCGTTAATCGCGCGTCAATAACATTAATGCCGTTAAAGCGAATTCCACAGCCCTAGTTTAAAACAATTGGTTTAAACATTTTGCGACTTAATAATACATTTTTTATATATATTATATATATATATATATATATATATATATATATATATATATATGTTATATATAACATGGCGACATTTAAACCCACGAACCTTCTGATCAGATGTCCAACATACTTCCTATTGAGCTACTCATTCCAGATATGACTTTAGGGCATTTATTATACAGATTATATCGGATCAAAGCTTCCTATACACGCAGTTTATAGAACTCCTGGCGTTTAGTTCCCGGTCGTCAGAAAAAAACATACAAACAAGATCACACAAGTTTTGACGGCGTATGTGTGCATGCATTAGTTCACCTGTATTCTACCATGAGCGGTAACCAGTCCTCCTAAATCACCCCATCTGCGAAGAGAAAAGGTGTTAATGATATGTATGAAATCCACTCATGAAAATAAACCCGGTGTTAAGTACATCCCATTAAAATCACTAATGTGGGACTTTTATACTGCATTGCTAAAAGGGCTACAGAGAAACCAGGTCATATCATGGATGATGAAAGTCTCTTTTATGTCCTATTCTCTTTCACGTGTCACTTTCTCCGCGAGGACGGCGCTGTGAAACGGACGGGTAAGAAAGGACTTTTACGACGCGGTCCGGGTTCTGAATAATTCAATAACGAGGACCTGTCATTCGTGTACCTTTACATCTCGAGACTTCGACAGGAGAGAAGGTAAAAAAGTGACGGTGAAAGGGGGGGTGGTAGTTCGAGAGGAGGTCTTACCTGTCGTCGGGCCGTAACGTGTGACAGTGGAAATCGGAGCGGTTGACGAAGAAGCCGGTCCTTTTTACCACGTTCTCAGCGATCATGCTCAAGCGGTCCAGGACGTTACACAGTTTACTGCACGTGGGGAGGAGAACGTTACTCAGAGGACCAAGGACAACGGAGAATACTCCTCTATGTAACGATATTACAGCAAGACACGGTGACACAATAGGGGACATTTTATTAAAGTGAAAAAGTCCCCGTAATGTCGATTTTAAAACTGTGTTACACCATGTCCTGTATTCCAGAGTACGTATCATTTTCTTTTACATTTACACTCCTTAAAACGACTATTTCTTTTCTAAAAGTATCTAAATCCCAATCCCACTGTACAAACACTCGCACTCTCTCTCTGAATACTTTCTAATACTCTCTAATAGATACTCTCACATGGATGCTCTCTATTATATACTCTGGCATGGATTCTCTCTAAGAGATACTCTCGCATGGATACTCTTAATAGATACTCTTGCATGGATACTCTCTAATAGATACTGTCTCGGGGATACTCTCTAATACATACTCTAGCATACTCTCTAATAGATACTGTCTCAGGGATACTCTCTAATACATTACTCTAGCATGGATACTCTCGCATGCATACTCTAATAGATACTCTCTAATACATACTCTAATATGGACACTCTCACATGCATAATCTAGCATGGATACTGTCTAATAGATACTCTCGCATGCATACTCTTAAAAAGATACTCTCTAATAGATGCTCTCACATGGATACTCAAATGGATACTCTCTAATAGATCCTTGTGCATGGATGCTCTCTAATAATACTCTCGCATGGATACTCTCGCATGGATACTCTCTAATACTCTCGAATAGATACAATCGCACGGATACACTCGCATGGATACTCTCCGACACTCTCGAATGGATACTCTCGCATGAAAAAGCTCCCTAAAAGCCACTCTCGCATGAATGCTTTCTCAACTACATCCCACCTCTTGGTATAGCGAGCCATGTCCCAGGCGATGTAATCGATGCAGTGCTCCGGGGGCAGGAACTGATTCAGGTTGATGATGGCTGGGTAGAGCTCCTCACTCAGGATCTTTTCATGTTTCCTCTTCTCTCGTTTCTGTGAGAAAAAATAAATAAAAATAATAAAAAAGAAAAAAAACAGTCATAGTTAACAGTAGGGTTATAATGCTTTCAGCTCAGGGCACACGTGTACCGAGTGCAATTAACATGCAGAACACGAGTCTCGGCCTCGCGTTATAGTATTTTCTCGTACAGGGAAGAAAATTCTGACATAACGAGAGACATTTTTTAAAGTATGCTGAAATAAGTAGAAAATGTAAATAAAATTTAAATATAAAACGCAAAACAAACAAACACACACACACACACTTGCATACTGTTCACATACATATACTGCATTACTCTAATGGGGTCTAAAAAAGGAAACTATTTAATACAATTGAATTTTTTTTTTAAATCAAATTAATTTTTGCCTAATTTAATCAATATGATTTGTTTTTAAGTGTCCTGCATAAATTTGATGTATTCTCTTTTATATTTCACGCTTTATTTAATATATATTATTTAAAATATTTTTTTTTAAGTAAACTCTTGATGAAATGTTAATAATAACAATAAAAGAATAAAACGGGGGAAAAAAAACAAGCAATTTTTTTTTTATTTATATCCGCCCCCATAAATGTTCCGAAATTGAACCAAATAGCGTGTTAAAAACCCGAGGCATCCTAATGAGCTGTCCAGGGTGCTGAAGGAGCTTTACCCCTGCTTTTATAGTGTGAAAAAGGATATCAATGGTACTTCCAAATGCTCAGCAAAGCACTGAAAAGCCGGTACACGTTTACGTTTAGTCAGTATGATGGTTTCCCGATTGGCGAAATCTACGTTTAAGACAGGGCTGTCAATAGAATAGAGTATTTAATCGCGATTAATCGAGCGATCGCCACAAGTTACACAGCGATCAATCACACATTAATCGCATGTTTCCGCCATCGGTATGATGGCGCACGGTTTCCTGATTGACGAAATTGACGTTTAAGACAGGGCTGTCAATAGAGTAAAGTATTTAATCGCGATTAATCGAGCGATCGCCACAAGTTACACAGCGATCAATCACACACTAACCGCACGTTGTCCGCCATCAGGATGATGGCGCACAGTTTCCCGACTGACGAAATCTACGTTTAAGACAGGGCAGCCTATAGAGTAAAGTATTTAATCGCGATTAATCGAGCGATCGCCACAAGTTACACAGCGATCAATCACACTTTAATCGAATGTTTCCGCCATCGGTATGATGGCGCACGGTTTCCTGATTGCCGAAATCTACATTTAAGATAGGGCTGTTAATAGAGCAAAGTATTCAATCGCGATTAATCGAGCAATCGGCGCAATTAATCGTATGTTTCCGCCACACTAATACTCTAACTGACCGTAACATGTGTTATAATTCTATTTCAAAATCACTTTAAAAAGTTTAAAAAGACTTTAAAACACACACACACACACACACACACACACACACACACACAGAAGTATTAATAGCGCTATACAGTTACAGTAGGGACACTTTACGCCCACCACAAAGAAACTCGGGTAATACACCTGTGTGTTTGTGTTCAAAGGAAATACTGAGGTGCATGTGCCAATTTTGGCCATGTGTTATTTCATCTTAAGCACACACACACACACACACACACACACACACACACACACACACACACACACACACACACACACACACACACACACACTTCCAAAGGCTCACAAGCTTTTTTTTTTATGCATCAGGCAAAAGACTTTGTCCGCTAGGGATACTCATCAGTGGCACATGGCCAACATGTGAACTGGTGTGTGTGTGTGTGTGTGTGTGTGTGTGTGTGTGTGTGTGTGTGTGTGTGTGTGTAAAACCAGCAGCAATTATTCCTTTGTTCCTTCAACCCTGTGAGTGACCACGTGAGCGATGACAAAAAGCGGTCCGACACCAACAGTGTGAGCGTGTGTTTCAATACAATAAAAAACAAAACAAAAAGCGTATCAGTCTGTCCTTGTGACTCATTTACTCGTCCCCGTCCATCCATGGAGCCCTTCGACAAGACCAAAAGAAAACGCAAACAGGGCCAAGGAAAACGAAGCACGGTGGATGAGACGGAATAAAAGGGATGGATTCATGGGGGATGGACGGGCGGGCAAACCTTGACCAGGTTGAGGATGATGATGGGAGAACCGAAGCGCTGCAGCATCTGGTCGAAGTGAAGCGCGGCGACCTGGGCGTACGGGTCGGCCTGGTCCACTGCGTCCCAATAAGGAAAAGAAAAGAAATGGATGAGAGAAGTCTTACTGATTGAAGTCTGGTTCGAGCAATAATAATAACAACAACAATAACAACAACAACAATAATAAAAATAATAATAATAATAATAATAATTAGAAGAAGTGGAGTTTACAATTTCAACTTGCTTAATTTCACTTGTATTTGTATACACACACACACACACACACACACACACACACACACACACACACACACACACACACACACACACACACACACACACACACACACACACAATACAAGCTGTACATAAACATATTCATATTACTCACTGTACATACACATATTGCTATTATTTGCATTTCTGGTAGATACATTTTGTTGTTGTGTACCTGTACTATGCATTGCCAATAAAGTTTGTTCGTTTGCTCCATCCATCCATCCATCCATCCATCCATCCATCTATCTATGTATCCATCCATCCCTCCATCTATTTATGCAACCATCCATCCATCCATCCATCCCTCTATCTATCCATACACCTATCAATCTATCTATGCAACCATCTATATATCTATCTATCTATCTATCTATGCATCCATCTATGCATCCATCCATCCCTCTATCCATTCATACACCTATCAATTTATCTATGCAACCATCCATCTATCTATCTATCTATCT
>JACRUU010000025.1:2559387-2569387 GCA_030449085.1 Kryptopterus vitreolus
AACACACACAGGTGAGGATACTGGACTGGCCACAGAATCCATGGATGATGTACAGGAGCCAGTCGGGATGCAGCGTGTCTTTCACTTTGTCCAGCAGACGAGCGTTCCACACGTATTTAGCGTAAGGTTCGTTCCTCAGTCCGTGCACCACTGGAAGAAAGGCGGAAAGCAGGAAATAGAAAAGAAATCAGGCACATTACGCGATCGCAACGCCGGACCATTTCCGGAATCTGGTCCGTCAAAACGAACGAATCTTTTTTTTCTTATTTTCTACCGCTTAAGCGGAACCGGGTCGAGAGGGGATCTCGAGATGGCCAGCATCAGTCCAAGAAGAGCCCCTCTTCTTCCAGCTCCTACTTCTGAGCTCCTGGGGACATAGATGCCAAGACTTCCCTCTCTCTAGACTAGTCTTCTTCCAGCTCCTCAGGGGGGGACACCGACTTCCCTCTCTCTAGAGTCTTCCAGCTCCTCACCAGGCGTTCCCAGGCCAGTCAGTCGCGAGACATAGTCCCTCCAACCTGTCCTGGGTCTTCCAACGAGTCCTCTTCCTGGTGGGACATGCCTGAAACACCTCATCCGAAAGGTATGCCTTCTTGGCCCCTTCTGAGGGAGGTACCCAGGAGGGCCGAAGGTTCCTTCTGAGGCGCCTTCTGGGGAGGTGAACCACCCCAGCTGGCCCCTCTCCGTGGAAGAGCAGTTCTACTCTGAGGCGTCCTAAGAGGAGACGAAGACTTCCCTCTCTCCAGAAGGCCCTTCTTACTCAAGTTCCTTCTAGGGCACACCTCATCCGAAAGGTATGCCTCCTTGGCCCCTTCTGAGGGAGGTACCCAGGAGGCGTCCCGAAGGTTCCTTCTAGGGCACTTCCAGAAGGCGCCTTCTGGTGGACAGGTGTCTGAACCACCCCAGCTGGCCCCACTCGACGTGGAAGAGCAGTGGTTCTACTCTGAGCTCCTCCGGACCTCTAAAGAGGTCTCTAAGAGGAGACGCCAAGACTTCCCTCTCTCTAGACTAGTCTTCTTCCAGCTCCTCAGGGAGGGACACCGAGGCGTTCCCAGGCCAGTCAAGAGACATAGTCCCTCCAACCTGTCCTGGGTCTTCCAACGAGTCCTCTTCCTGGTGGGACATGCCTGAAACACCTCATCCGAAAGGTATGCCTCCTTGGCCCCTTCTGAGGGAGGTACCCAGGAGGCGTCCCGAAGGTTCCTTCTAGGGCACATCCAGAAGGCGCCTTCTGGTGGACAGGTGTCTGAACCACCCCAGCTGGCCCCTCTCGACGTGGAAGAGCAGTGGTTCTACTGAGGAGCAGTGGTTCTACTCTGAGCTCCTCCGGACCTCTAAAGAGGTCTCTAAGAGGAGACGCTAAGACTTCCCTCTCTCTAGACTAGTCTTCTTCCAGCTCCTCAGGGGGGACACCGAGGCGTTCCCAGGCCAGTCGAGAGACATAGTCCCTCCAACCTGTCCTGGGTCTTCCAACGAGTCCTCTTCCTGGTGGGACATGCCTGAAACACCTCATCCGAAAGGTATGCCTCCTTGGCCCCTTCTGAGGGAGGTACCCAGGAGGCGTCCCGAAGGTTCCTTCTAGGGCACATCCAGAAGGCGCCTTCTGGTGGACAGGTGTCTGAACCACCCCAGCTGGCCCCTCTCGACGTGGAAGAGCAGTGGTTCTACTCTGAGCTCCTCCCGACCTCTAAAGGAGCGCCTAACCACCCTCATTTCAGCCCTTTCGCTCATGACCCGAGGCTCATGGTGAGATAGGTGAGAGGAGGAAAGTAGCTCGACCGGTAAATCCAGAGTTTTACCTTGCGTCTCAGCTCCTTCTTCGCCACGACAGACCGGTACATCGATCTCATTACTGCGGAAACAGCACCGATCCGCCTGTCAGGTTCCTGCTCCGCCCCCCCAACCCCTTTTAACTCTGTATTAAAATTTAATGCTACGTTATAAATCATGAGATCATCCAGGTTGCGACACTAGGGCTGCATGATTAATCGGGAAGGGGGGGTTCATACGTTTCTAAATGACGACGATTCACTTACCTTACGCTGTAGCCTACATCGCAACCTGACACGGGCGCGGGCTCTGTGATTGGTCGGCTCGGCAGCGTATTTCCGGTGTAGCATTGTACCGTGTCCATAGTGTCCATAGTGGAGAAACAAAGCACGGACATGGACCATTACAAAGCTAATTCCTGTCACTGCAGGAATTCACCATTGTTGCTACGGCAGGAACGGGAAAACGCCACACCACCGCCACCTAGTGTTTGGGAACAGTCACTGCAGAGCGACGTGGAAGTATAAACGGCGGCTACATGCGTAGGCTACAGCGTTCACATCACGCTACGTTCGCACGCTATTGCTGTTTTTTGCGTACACAATTGCTCGATTATTTTTGTACTTCTCTCCCACGGAGAGAAATCATGATTCACATTTTAGCAAAGGATCATGCCGTGCTATTAGACACCCACAGATGTAGGTCGTGGACGGCGCGACGGAAGACACAAAAGACTGAGAAATGAGACGGAGATGGACGGAGCACAGACCTTGCGTAGGAAGGCCTTCGTCCTCGAAGATGTCGAAACTGTCCTGTTTGGTGGTGGTGGTGGTGGTGGTGGTGTTGCTGCTGGCGGAGTGGAGCTCCTCATTTTCCGCATGATCACAGGGTGTTTGGAGAAGCGTCACGTTGTACTGCAGAGAGTGGCTCAGGTCATAGCTGTAACTACGGGTCAAGGAGATACGAACGTCAGACTTAACAAGGAACCATGAAATTACATATCGGTTTTAAAAAAAGCGCAGACGTGCCAGTAAAAAAAAAAAAGGATTTATTTATATACATATATACATATATAATTATAAATACGTTATAATTCTTTAGAAAGTGGCTAACTGTTTGTGACCGATATTTGACATGTGGTTTGATAGGTTAACATGGCAGAGGTAGAGGTGCAACCATAGACAGAACAAGAAAATAACTTATATAAATATATATATATATATATATATATATATAATATATATATATCTATATAATATATAATATATATATATATATATATATATATATATATATATATATATATATATATAAAATCAGCTATTAATTAGAGAAATTCCCCAGTAGTTTGTGTGTACTAACGTCATTTTTTGTGTTGCGAAAATACAAAATACGGCACAAAAAGATTATATATATTATATATATATATATATATATATATATATATATATATATATATATATATATATATATATATATATATATAATGAAAATTCCTCTTATTAATTCCTGGGTGCATTTTTTTTTTACACATGGCAATCTTCCAGGACCTTCTGCAAATCTAATCTTCCAGGACCTTATGTGGTAATCTAAACATCACTTTTTCCCGCCTTCAGGTTGACTCTGATTATTATTCTTATTAAAGCTCTTTTGTTTTTGCATCTCGGGTCTCGCCTTGGATCCTTTCTTTGCCGTGTTGCTTCAAACTGCATCTCTGACAAACAGAAAAACGGTTTTGCATATTTTTTTTTCTCTTCCGAATTTTCTTTTTGCACCGAACGTTGCACTTTGTGTTGTTTCTTTTGTTAATGTTGCTTGGATGCAGCACCTTGGTCCTCAGGAAACAGTGTTTCGTTTCACTGTGTATATGGATAGGAATGATACTTGACTCGGTGCCTTGTCTATGATTATCCTTCAAGTAGCTTCTCCAATATGACCTGTGATTTTTTTTTTTTTTTTCAGCTCCTCAGAGTCGTCCCTGGTGTCTTGGTTGTTGCCGATTTGCCCTTTTTTCACTTTTCGCTAGACGGCCTCCTTCAGGCCCAATCATGCCCCAATTCCATTTTTGAATAATAGAGCCAGCCGTACTTGACATTTACATGTCACACTCATGCTATTACACACACACCTTGGTATAAATCACTGCACAACCCCATTTCACAAAATGACAAATTTGTCTGGCGGACGAGCAGTCACACACGGTCCTCAAATCCATAACGGGAGTAGACACATTTTACTTCCGATAAAGTCTCAAAATAAAAGAGGCGAAATTTAACTCTTCGATTCAACATTCGACACATATTCGCAACCTCCTTTCTTTACTCGGATGCAAAAAGAATAATCAATAAACTATAACTGAAAATATTTTTTTATCGCTAAACATTAGCGATCCACCGTAGCGCCAAAAT
The DNA here is from genome assembly GCA_030449085.1 of Kryptopterus vitreolus. NCBI lineage: Eukaryota > Metazoa > Chordata > Actinopteri > Siluriformes > Siluridae > Kryptopterus > Kryptopterus vitreolus. The sequence goes on from JACRUU010000025.1 coordinate 2,563,566, forward strand.
ACACCAAGGTGGGTCATTTAAAACTGTGTGGAAACATAGTTCCTTTTGAATGTTTATGTCTTTGAAATAAATTAATAAAAGCACCATTATCAATACATTACAAGCATGTACAAGAATATTGTGTCTTGGTGCAAATCCAATCTTCCAGGACCTTCTGCAAATCCAATCTTCCAGGACCTTCTGCAAATTCAATCTTCCAGGACCTCCTGCAAATTCAATCTCCCAGGACCTCCTGCAAATCCAATCTTCCAGGACCTTCTGCAAATCCAATCTCCCAAATTCCAATCTTCCAGGACCTTCTGCAAATCCAATCTTCCAGGACCTTCTGCAAATCCAATCTCCCAGGACCTCCTGCAAATTCAATCTTCCAGGACCTCCTGCAAATTCAATCTTCCAGGACCTCCTGCAAATTCAATCTTCCAGGACCTTCTGCAAATTCAATCTTCCAGGACCTCCTGCAAATCCAATCTTCCAGGACCTTCTGCAAATCCAATCTTCCAGGACCTTCTGCAAATTCAATCTTCCAGGACCTTCTGCAAATCCAATCTTCCAGGACCTTCTGCAAATCCAATCTCCCAGGACCTCATGCAAATCCAATCTTCCAGGACCTTCTGCAAATCCAATCTTCCAGGACCTTCTGCAAATCCAATCTTCCAGGACCTTCTGCAAATCCAATCTTCCAGGACCTTCTGCAAATTCAATCTTCCAGGACCTTCTGCAAATTCAATCTTCCAGGCAAATCCAATCTTCCAGGACCTTCTGCAAATTCAATCTCCCAGGACCTCCTGCAAATTCAATCTCCCAGGACCTTCTGCAAATTCAATCTTCCAGGACCTTCTGCAAATCCAATCTTCCAGCAGCTTCTGCAAATTCAATCTCCCAGGACCTTCTGCAAATCCAATCTTCCAGGACCTTCTGCAAATCCAATCTTCCAGGACCTTCTGCAAATTCCAATCTTCCAGGCAAATCCAATCTTCCAGGACCTTCTGCAAATTCAATCTCCCAGGACTTCATGCAAATCCAATCTTCCAGGACCTTCTGCAAATCCAATCTTCCAGGACCTTCTGCAAATCCAATCTTCCAGGACCTTCTGCAATTCCAATCTCCCAGGACCTTCTGCAAATCCAATCTTCCAGGACCTTCTGCAAATCCAATCTCCCAGGACCTCCTGCAAATTCAATCTTCCAGGACCTCCTGCAAATTCAATCTTCCAGGACCTCCTGCAAATTCAATCTTCCAGGACCTTCTGCAAATCCAATCTTCCAGCAGTTTCTGCAAATCCAATCTTCCAGGACCTTCTGCAAATCCATTCTTGCAGGGCCTTATGTGGTAACCTAAACATCACTTTACAAGATGAACCTGTGAGGATCCTCCGGTCTCGAGTCACACATTTGAAGTTGCGATTAATCGCAACTAATTACGAGTTAACCTGTCTATGGTATAACTGGGCCACAGCCATCTGCTTCCTGGCTGCAATTGCACTTCCCTGATTAACAAGCCAGTTCCAGATTTTCAAATTTTTGTTGTTCATATTTAAAGACTTAAACCAACACAACAGTGAAAATAATAACAGTGACGCAACGTAGCATCCCTAACACATGTTTTATCCACATTCAAATCAGCTCATACTTAATCCATACATAATCTATACGGGGTATCGATATTTTCATACACTGATGCTTATTTATCACACACACGTCCTTTGAACGAAGCTTTGACTCCGATGCGACACCTAGTTTAAATATCACGATACTGATACCAAATCGATACCATTGCATAAAAATCTAATTGAATAATAAATATTTATTAATAATCACGTTGTCTGCTGAAACAATGTGCACGCACACACACCGCCCCCTATAGTCCAACACTCCAAACTACATCTATTTTTTAAGTATTTTTTTAAATATATCGTTCTATAAGCAGGGTATCGCGATACCTTTCTGGTAAACGATATATCGTACAACTCTACTTCTTACAAGACCAAAAAACAAAACCAAGGTCCATCCTAAATACAGCGTTTCCTGTTATCCTGTCTCGGACAAAAAAAACGGAGACAAGGACGAACGAACGCATCTACACGCGCGAGCCGAGTATCAAAAAGGCAACCCGAGATCCTGGAGGATCTGCCACGTGTTACAGGCCGACCTGCCCCGTGCTCGTTATATCGTTACAGGATCAACTTTGATCTGAGGTGCTGCTAAATTAAGACCCAATCATACCCTGTGTTCCGAACAGGACGTACCTAAATCCATGCACGTACTGTATGTGCACACACACACACACACACACAAACACACAAATACACACACAAGCAGGACATGTGACATCTCGGAGAAGAACACCTACCTGAAATAGAAGTTGCTGGACAGGTCAACATTTTGGAACATCCTCACATATCTGCGGAAATACGGACAGAACAATCAGCGGGATGCATAGTGAGGTGGTCCCGGTTCACACCTGCATGAATTCCGGTTTCATTACATCACTCTCACTCATATATAGTATGGCACATAAAAACACATCCATCCTGTAGTCTAACATTTTTACTTCAATGTAACAAATTGCCTCACACCGCCAGGGTCCGGGTTTCGATTCCCGTCTCGGCCATGTGTGTGTGGAGTTCGTGCATGTTCTCCCTGTGTCTCAGGGGGTTTTTCTCCGGGTTCTCCGGTTTCCTCCCCCGGTCCAAAAACATGCACGGTAGGTTGATTGGCACCTTGGAATGTGTGAATGTGTGTATGAATGTGTGTGTGTGTGTGTGTGTGTGTGTGTGTGTGATGGGTTGGCATTCCATCCAGGGTGTATTCATCTTCTACCGCTTTATCCGATCTTCCCTCAGGTCACGGGGAGTCTGTGCCTATCTCAGGCGTCTATGGGCATTAAGGCAGGATACACCCTGGATGGAATGCTAACCCATCGCAGGGCACACACACACCACACACACACACACACACACACACACACACACACACACACATTCATACACTAGGGACAATTTTTCCAAGGTGCCAATCAACGTGCTAACCACTACGCCACCGTGCCCCCACCATATAACATATAATATATATATATATATATATATATATATATATATATACATATATATATATATATATATATATATTTTTTTTTTAAACCTTTTATTAACAAAAACAAAACACTAGTAACGCATCCACTCGCGCTTCCTAAATTTCCCTGAATTATGCCTACTAACTGTGCATGCTTCGCTATATTACCGTACGGAACCTAAACGTTTTCACCACTTTATATGGCGAGCAACCAAAACTGGAACATAACTCTTAAAAGGAGCCATGTACGGTATTTACCAATTAAAAATACACATTGCGTTCAAATGAACAGGAAATTAATATTAAGAGAATCATTTCCAATTTGAAACAAACATTACATGATGAATAATGTTATTAGAGGGAGAGATTTGGAGTCAAATTCAGATGGTCAGAATTAGAAATATAGAGTTGTAGAACTATGAAAAGAGGGGGTTTAGCGGTTAGCACGTCCGCCTCACAGGGTTGAGGGTTCGATTCCCACCTCCGTCAAATATTTATATTACATTTACATTTATGGTATTTGGCAGATGCCCTCATCCGACCTGCAATGAATTAAGGGTTAAGGGACGTACTCAAGGGCCCACTAGCAGCAACTTGGTGGCAGTGGGATTTGAACCCGTGATCTTTCCAGTCCAGAGGCCAATGCCTTAACCACTGAGCTACCACCTCCACACACACATATATGTGTGTGTGTGTATGGAGTTTGCATGTTCTCCTCAGGGGGTTTTTTCTCCAGGTTCTCCCGTTTCCTTCCTCCTCCCCCCAGGTCCAAAAAAAAAAAAAAAAACATGCACAGAAAAAAAAACAAAAAAAAAAACCACACAGTAGCTTGCTCACAAAAAAGAAAATCCAAAAATGGCCACCTTGGAAAATTCTCAGTATTGTGTGAATTCGAGTGTGAATGTTCCGTACACGGCGTGTCCTGCCTTGATGCCCGAAGACGCCTGAGACAGGGACCGGTTAAAGAGGTAGAAGACGGACGAATGACGGAATGACCGAATGAAATATAAAAAAGGGTTCTTTCAAGGAGCACGTGTAAAATGAGGCTAATGCGATTAGCCGAACGACTGAACCCGACCCGGACCAACACAAAGGGGTCAGGGTGCGCTGCTGGTCGGCGTGCTGCTTTTGTGCGAACTATGAAAAGAACATGTTTTCTGTTTAAAAAAAAAAAAAGACGACACACAAACCCGTACGCGCCTCACGTGACGCACTTCTAACCTGCATATGAGGATGGAAAAAGTGAAAGGGGGAGGGGGAGGGGGGAGTAGGGTAATAGGAAAGACATTATGACATTCAGGTGCATGAAGAAATGCTTTCTGGATCTTTTTTTTTTTAAGCAAAATGTGTCTCCATTTAGGCCTAATTTATTCACACTATAAGACGTCGTCTCCGTTTGGAGCGTTTAAATTGAAATTTAGTAAAAAAAAAAAAAAACGAACCTGGCTTCATCGGGATGCGTGACTCGGACCGAGTCATGAGGGATATAAATCATGTTAGTGTCTTCGATTTTATAAATGGAGTGACCGCCGATGTCGGCCATCTTGCGTCGCTTGGTGATCAGGACGATGTAGTAGCCTTCCAGGAAACGCACAAAGCCTAAAAGGGGGGGGAAGGAGGGGTATCAGTCTGGTTATTATGTGTGTGTGTGTATATATATATATATATATCTTGTTCATTCATTCATCTTCTACTTTATCCGATCTTCCCTCGGGTCACGGGGAGTCTGTGTCTATCTCAGGCGTCTATGGGTATTAAGGCAGGATACACCCTGGATGGAATGCCAACCCATCATACACACACACACACACACACACATTCATACACTAGGGACAATTTTCCAAGGTGCCAATCAACCTACCGTGCATGTTTTTGGACCGGGAGGAAACCGGAGAACCCGGAGAAAAAACCCCTGAGGCACGGGGAGAACATGCACAAACTCCACACATACATGGCCGAGAAGGGAATCGAACCCCGACCCTGGCGGTGTGAGGCGAACGTGCTAACCACTAAACCACCGTGCACCTACCCCTTTTTTTTATATATTTATATATATATATATATATATATATATATATATATATATATATATATATATATATATATATATATATGGGCCTTTCTATACACCGTGCTTTTAACATGTTTTCCGGCATTGCGTTTCATACATTAGCTGTGAAAGGATAAAAGAAAAACTTCCCGTCCAAAGGCGGCGGGCAAACGTACCGATCCGTGACCGAGTGAAAGTAGTACATTACAGTGTTTACCGCTCCCGAGCGATATAACCCCGCCCACCCGGATTCGCTCCCACGGCCGTTTATATTCCAATAACAGAACGGAAAAAGAAAAGTGTAAATAATAATAATAATAATAAATAAATAAATATCAAAAAAATAGGTCAATAATACTATTCCGTCCCCAAACTCTAGACTACACCTGTTTTATGCGAGTGCGTCATTTTTAAACAGGGTCCCTTTGTGCCCTTTGTGCTCAGTACCCTCGCGCGGTTGCGTAAGGCGTAATTATGGGATGGGACGCTGGCCGGAGATGAGGGCGCTGTGTAATAGTCTACATAGCAGCCAATCAACAATGCGCGCCAATCTATGTAGGTCAGGAATCGAGACGCGAGCAGCCGTCTATGTTGCTCTTAATCATGCCATTTGAGGAAAATTACCAAGATGTTATTCACAAAATAAATAAATAAATAAATCTACAGACTTTGTTCGTGTTTTGTTTTGTGTCTAGTCTTGC
>JACRUU010000025.1:2574387-2614387 GCA_030449085.1 Kryptopterus vitreolus
TTATGTGTTATTAAAACTGCATTTAAAATCTGTCATTCATTGTTTTATTTTGTTTTATTGTTAATAATAATTTATTTTACATTATCTTATTAATATGATGGATTTTATTTATTATTATTAATAATAATAATAATAATAATAATAATAATAATAATAATAATAATAATAATAATAATTTCAAAACATTCTTTTCGGATTTACAGAGCGTCATAGTTATGCTGAAATACCGTCTGCCTTTGACAAGTGCAATGAAACGTGCTGACCTGTAGATGTCGCTGTTGGCGATGTAATCAGCACTACTATTAAATACTGTTGGTTTCAATCAAGTAGCCGGTTGTATTATTTCTAATCGCTTCTTTACCAAATTTACATTTACATTTACAGTATTTAGCAGACGCCTTTATCCAAGGCGATGCTTTAGGCTACAGTGCAAAATGCATTTATACAAATGCTTTAGGCTACAGTGCTTTAGGTCTCCATCCAAGGGTAAATTCATTCAGGTCGGGTGATATAAACTTAAGGAACACAATAAGCATAGACACAGTTGAGGTTTGAAGGAAGAAGTGTTAGGATAGGTGTGTTGTTGGAAGAGATAGAGTGTCTCTGTTGTTACGGACGTTCAGGGGAAGTTCATTCCACCACCTCGGTGCCAGAACAGAGAAGAAGCCTTGAGCTGATCTTTACCTCTTCCCCTTTACCACCTCTTCAGAGATCTTCCTGAACCACTGAACTCCCTGCCATACTAAATAGGGAGACCAATGAGAAACACCAAGTAGACCAAGTATATATATATATATATATATATATATATATATATATATATATATATATATATATATATAGGGACACCAAAAAGGAGGACAACTTCCAGGAAGGACACTAAGAAGGAACACCAACAACAAGAAGGATTACCAGAAATATTAAGTAAATATTAATGGCCTTCAGAAAACAGGCCTCCTGTTCAGTGAAAGGACACTAAACAGGAACACCATGTAGGAAAAAAATGTAGGGACACCAAGAATCGGTCCCAATGAACAAGACCAAGAAGGGACACCAAAGGAAAATGGGGTTGGTATGAAGAAGGGACACCTAAGAGGCAAAAACCAAGAAGAAACACTATGGAAGGACACCAAGGAGGTTTTTAACCAGTTCCTCGCCACTATGTATCTTGGCTGTTATTTTGACAGCATTATCACTGCTGGACAGATAAAGCCGTGCAAGGAATCGGAATGGCGCCGCCGCGTCCCTCCCTCGGTCAGACAGGCATCCTGGAGTGGAGATGGGACTCGCCGGGAGCTGGGTTTGTATTGGCAAAAACCTTCAGGGTCCTGGAAAACATTGTACTCTTCTTCTCCTGTCCTTAAAAAAACGTGCATTCTACTCACCTTAATCCTTTCTCTTTTTTTTTTTAAATTAAGGTTTCAATGACGTCATGGCTGGAACTAAACCTGGAAGATCAAGACTTCAAAATCATTTGTCATGATGCTCAACAAGGGGGGGAAAAATGAAAAGTGGGAGTGTGTGTGTGTGTGTGTGTGTGTGTGTGTGTGTGTGTGTGTGTGTGTGTGTGTGTGTGTGTGTGTGTGTGTGTGTGCCAGAAAAAAATGCATTGTGATCAGTATTACAAAGCCTGGTGCTCTTTCAGCTCTTGACTCTTCGCACTTTAATACCTTCAATATGTTTTTTTCCTCAAATAGTCTATTCCTGAGACCACTATACAAAACACATGTAGCTGTTTATGTTATTCCCTCTTTTTTTTCCCCTTCTTCCAATAAACCTTTCGTCAGGGGGAAAAATAATCCACACAGCATGTCGCTTTGAGAAGAAGCGCAGTTTAAGGATTATTAGTGCAGGATCAAAGCCTTGATATAAGAGACACATCGAACAGTTTATAACCTTTAAGATTGGAAAAGTGAGGTGGGGTGGGGGGGATTGGACAAATAAGGTCAGCGATATATAAACAGGGCAGGGACGTGCGTGATGGGTTTATTTTCTTTTTCTTTTTCTTTTAATGCTGTGGAAAATTCCAAGATGCCTTCCTGGGACGGCGGAACCATCTCTTAATCTCCAGCGTTAGATACGGGGAACCTTGAAGCAGCCATCGCCAACGTCAGCGAGGAAAAAGCTTAGACTACTGTCCGAGATAACGTCAAGTACATCAAATCAAAACGACCCGACGTGACATTTCGGGTGAACAAGATATCAGACCAAGGAGGCACGGTGGCGTAGTGGTTAGCACATTCGCCTCACACCGCCAGGATCCGGGTTCGATTCCCGGCTCGGTCATGTGTGTGTGGAGTTTGCATGTTCTCCCCGTGCCTCAAGGACCTCAGGTTTTTTCTCCGGGTTCTCCGGTTTCCCCCCGGTCCAAAAACATGCATGGTAGGTTGATTGGCACCTTGGAAAAATTGTCCCTAGTGTATGAATGTGTGTGTGTGTGTGTGTGTGTGTGTGTGTGTGTGCCCTGCGATGGGTTGGCATTCCATCCAGGGTGTATCCTGCCTTAATGCCCATAGACACCTGAGATAGGCACAGACTCCCCGTGACCCGAGTGAAGATCGGATAAAGCGGTAGAAGATGAATGAATGAATGAAAGATATCAGACCGAGTTATCCAGTAGAAATCATTTTTAGTTAAAAAAAAATGTTATTTATGAGAATAAAAAACGCAACCATTGGAGCCACCAATGACCCGCTCATGTTTGTTTGTTTTTAGGTGACAAGGGTTAATGATAATTGTAACAGACATCGATCGATGTTTAAAACGGGTGTGCAGAAAGTAACATTAGAGTATTTACACATGAGCATTGTTGAGAGTTGTTGTTGATTTGTTAAAATAGGACAATAGTGATAATAAATCAGCGGGATACTTAAGGACATTTGGAAAGCTTTTCCACTTTTACTCAAGTTAAAGTTTAAAGGGACGTTTTGCTGGAGTAATATATTATCTAGCGAGTAATTAACTTTTCAGTAATTTGTCCGGCGTTGAGGAGATGCAAGCAGGACAAACGGTGTAACGAGCGTCATAAAATTCGATGAATCGACGGAATTAATCGGTAGAATACTCAATTATTATCATGGCAAATAGTAACATGAGAAATCCTGCCATGCAAGTTCTGGCAGATTTTTTTTGTTGCAATTCTTCGAACCATTAGCGGCGTAGTTTATGTGTAAATAGATATATATAGATGGCTTTTGTATTTTTCGTTACGATTATTATTATTATTTATTTTATTGTTTTTTTTATTTCATTTTTTTGCTTGTATACTGTCATAAGTAATATGTTTTGGTTAGGGACAGATTCGGGCAATGATTAGTTCAATTCATTCATTCATTCATCTTCTACCGCTTTATCCGATCTTCACTCGGGTCACGGGGAGTCTGTGCCTATCTCAGGCGTCTATGGGCATTAAGGCAGGATACACCCTGGATGGAATGCCAACCCATCGCAGGGCACACACACACACACACACATTCACAGGGGGGGGGCACACACATTCACACACTAGGGACAATTTTCCAAGGTGCCAATCAACCTACCGTGCATGTTTTTGGACCGGGGAGGAAACCGGAGAACCCGGGGAAAAACCCCCTGAGGCACGGGGAGAACATGCAAACTCCACACACACATTCCCGAGACGGGAATCGAACCCGGATCCTGGCGGTGTGAGGCGAACGTGCTAACCACTAAACCACTGTGCCCCCTAGTTCAATTCATTCTTTATTTATTTATTTATTTATTTATTTATTAGCTCTATCATTTATTAATGCCAAAGTAAGGGCCTCAAAGGATACTGAGACAAGCTTGTGTGTGTTTTGTGTGTTGTGTTTGTGTGTGTGTGTGTGTGTGTGTGTGTGTGTGTGTGTGTGTGTGTGTGTGTGCCTGTGCAATCCATATCAAACTGTTTGCTTTGCTTATCACTCTGTTGTAAAAACATTGAACCAAGAACGCAGAAAGGTGCAGCTGATTTAGGCCACTGGAAATAGGAACTTTATTCAACAACTACACGGGGAGTTAAAAGTCTTTTTTTCTCTTTTCTGCTCATTAGGGCTAAGAGTAAAGACAGATCGATATATATATATATATATATATATATATATATATATATATATATATATATATATATATATATATATATATATATATAGATAGATAGATAGATAGATATATAGATATATAGATAGATATAGATAGATAGATAGATAGATAGATAGATAGATAGATAGATAGATAGATAGATAGATACATACATACATACATACATGCATACATATATACATGCATACATATATACATACATACATATATACATACATACATAAAAGTACACGCACAATCCCACGCACAAATACACACACGCACAAACACACATTAAATCATGCTATCAAAAATGCAAAATAAAAAGCCAAAAAAATCTGAATAAATGGTGACTATTCTTCTCTAAAACTAAAATTTAAAATGGTCCTCATTCTACTTTTATAGCTGCCATTCCTATAAATTCAGTAGGAGGCGTCTCTGATTTGCATATGAACTTTTCTCATGGGGTGGAGCAACTCGTGTTTCACGCCAAAATCAAGTCTCCCATTGGTAGTTGCCTCAACCATATTTTCTCCATGTTTGCACAAAGTGCTTATTAATAAATATAAAAATATAAATAAATAAAATAGGGCACGGTGGCGTAGTGGTTAGCACGTTCGCCTCATACCGCCAGGGTCCGGGTTCGATTCCCGTCTCGACCATGTGTGTGTGGAGTTTGCATGTTCTCCCCGTGCCACAGGGGGTTTTTCTCCGGGGTTCTCCGGTTTCCCCCGGTCCAAAAACATGCATGGTAGGTTGATTGGCACCTTGGAAAAATTGTCCCTAGTGTATGAATGTGTGTGTGTGTGTGTGTGTGCCCTGCGATGGGTTGTTATTCCATCCAGGGTGTATCCTGCCTTAATGCCCATAGACTCCTGAGATAGGCACAGGCTCCTCGTGACCCGAGGAAAGATCGGATATAGCGGTAGAAGATGAATGAATGAATGAATAAATAAAATATTTTTAAAAAATATAAGAACTGAACTGTCCACTTTTCGTACTTTAAGATTTGTATTCTAATGCGCAATGTGATTTTTAAGACTTTTTGTTCAACCTTTCATGGCAGAAAACAAGACATATCTTCTAGAAATAAGCATGTATTTCTTTTCTTCGATTTTTGTAGTGTAGAGTTTCCAGACTATAGGCTTAAGCACGATTAACATCATTCTACAGGTTTGCTGAGTTGTGGGGTCCCAATGTATAGCCGGCGGCTTTGTCATACAGTGTCCAGGAAAGCGTCTAAAGTTAAAGTTAAAACAAACTGATGTGTACATTCTCTCTCTCTATCTCTCTCTCTCTCTCTCTCTCTCTATCCACACTATTGGTTGAGTTGATCCTGAGGTAATCCTGTCATGTTCGGACGCCCAGTTGGTTATTGACGGTCCCACATGAACAACCGAAAGGTTCCATGAAGTGACTGAGGGTCTCAAGATCTCCTAAGACGAATTTGGGCTGTAATTCATACCAATAGTCGGTTACAAGGGCCACAGGTTGGACATTTAAGCACTGCACAGCACAACTTAACACCAAGGACCGGGAATCCGATGCCGCCCATATGAAACGTATTTTCTTCCTCGAGGCTTACAATAAATTTTTTTAAATGCAATGTCATAACCTCATTATCTCTGTAAAGCGAACCATTGATTAAAGCGCCATTCAAATAAAATTGAATTGAATTCAACATTTAATAACAATTAAAAAAAAAACTGAAATACATTGATATCGGTTGTGTGGAAAAGAAAAAGTCATATCATTTTTCATTTGATCATAGCCGTCAAACGATTGCCTGGATAAATCTGGGTAAAATGCATCCTAAACGTGTTACCCCTTTTGCGGAAATATCATTTATATTTTGTCCTTGCTGGAAATGTCAAACACTGCTTCATAAAAGATGGTTATAAAGCGCTTGTGTAGTGTCGCTTTTGGATTTATGGCAATCCAAGTAGCATTTTTTTTAGATTCATCCGGAATGAAAGAGATGAATTCCCTTGGGCCCACAAAGCTGTGAAAGATTTAGTGCCATTTTGGTGAAGGGTTATTCATGATAATTGTAACAGACATCGATCGATGTTTAAAACGGGTGTGCAGAAAGTAACATTAGAGTATTTACACATGAGCATTGTTGAGAGTTGTTGTTGATTTGTTAAAATAGGACAATAGTGATAATAAATCAGCGGGATACTTAAGGACATTTGGAAAGCTTTTCCACTTTTACTCAAGTTAAAGTTTAAAGGGACGTTTTGCTGGAGTAATATATTATCTAGCGAGTAATTAACTTTTCAGTAATTTGTCCGGCGTTGAGGAGATGCAAGCAGGACAAACGGTGTAACGAGCGTCATAAAATTTGATGAATCGACGGAATTAATCGGTAGAATACTCAATTATTATCATGGCAAATAGTAACATGAGAAATCCTGCCATGCAAGTTCTGGCAGATTTTTTGTTGTTGCAATTCTTCGAACCATTAGCGGCGTAGTTTATGTGTAAATAGATATATATAGATGGCTTTTGTATTTTTCGTTACGATTATTATTATTATTTATTTTATTGTTTTTTTTATTTCATTTTTTTGCTTGTATACTGTCATAAGTAATATGTTTTGGTTAGGGACAGATTTGGGCAATGATTAGTTCAATTCATTCATTCATTCATCTTCTACCGCTTTATCCGATCTTCACTCGGGTCACGGGGAGTCTGTGCCTATCTCAGGCGTCTATGGGCATTAAGGCAGGATACACCCTGGATGGAATGCCAACCCATCGCAGGGACACACACACACACACACACACATTCACGCACACATTCATCACACACTAGGGACAATTTTCCAAGGTGCCAATCAACCTACCGTGCATGTTTTTGGACCGGGGAGGAAACCGGAGAACTCGGGGAAAAACCCCCTGAGGCACGGGGAGAACATGCAATCCAAGTAGCATTTTTTTTAGATTCATCCGGAATGAAAGAGATGAATTCCCTTGGGCCCACAAAGCTGTGAAAGATTTAGTGCCATTTTGGGGAAGGGTTATTCATCTGCTGACCGGTCCGTGTGCAAAGTAAGTATTTTATTCTGGCTCAGGTGTCTTGATTAGCATCCAATCCGAAGTTGAAGAAGATTTTTTTTTTGTTAGCAATAAGAGGAATGGGAGTGTGCAGGTGTATGCTTTTCTTTTCCCAATTGTATCTCCTGCCTTGTGTGGACATAGTGGGTTCACAGGCAGGTCTTGACAGGGCAAGTAAACACCGTGCCTTTTTTCCTCCTCCTGTTCATTAGTGCAATGATACATTTTCCTCCAAAAAAAAATGTTTTACCCTCCAAAAAATCCTCCATTTTCCCGTTGGGAATTCCCGTATTCCCTTCCTTTTTCCAGAGACTTTGTTTGTTTCTTCTTGCCCCACACAGCGCTTACTACTGGACATTTGTTCAAGTGGGTTGATTATGATTCGGTGTGTCTCATGCACACTTTCTTTCACACACACTTCACACACACACACACACACACACACACACTCTGCTCAACGTTTCCCTGCTGTCAGTGTACACTGCTCTGGCACCGAGCCACGGTGGAGTTTAAAACTGGCTCAAGACAACACTGTCCAACTATTCCCAACTAATTATAAAGACTAATGGAGTCTTATCAGGCCACGTTTGGAGAGGGAGAGCAACATTTCTTTTCTTTTTTTAACCGCCTCTCCAAAAGATTGAGGAGGGTTAATGGCCAAAATCACTGAAACATGGCTTTGACTGGCAGGAGAAAGTGAGCAGGTTAAGAAGCTCTCCAAATGAAAAAAAAAAAAAACGAATCCTTCAAATATCTGATGTTGAAAAAGGCGAACCCGTGTCGTGCCCATTGCAACTCAACGATTCTGCCATATATGCTTGAATTGGTTGAATAAATATTAATATATAATAATATTATGATAGGGGCACGGTGGCTTAGTGGTTAGCACGTTCGCCTCACACCGCCAGGGCCCGGGTTCGATTCCCGTCTCGGCCATGTGTGTGTGTGTGGAGTTTGTGCATGTTCTCCCCGTGTCTCAAGGAGGTTTTTCTCCGGGTTCTCCGGTTTCCTCCCCGGTCCAAAAACATGCACGGTAGGTTGATTGGCACCTTGGAAAATTGTCCCTAGTGTATGAATGTGTGTGTGAATGTGTGTGTGTGTGCCCTGCGATGGGTTGGAATTCCATCCAGGGTGTATCCTGCCTTAATGCCCATAGACTCCTGAGATAGACACAGGATCCCCGTGACCCGAGGGAAGATCGGATAAAGCGGTAGAAGATGAATGAATGAATGAATGAATAATATTATGTGCTAAAAATGCTGACTCTGTGCAAATCAAGGCTTCTTTCTGACCCCAAATGGACGTCCTCAGGCATAAGTTCAATCATCCAGAAGCGACGAGTGAACTGCAGTCAGACCACCATGAAGCCAGACCAGATACCCTGCATTTTATCCCAATGTTTAAATGTCTTATTAATAAACAGCGATCCATGTACAGGATGTGGTTTCTTCTTTATGAAGTAAAACCATCGCAATTGGCTGCGTGAGAGAAAGTAAATGAGGGATGGAGTGAACGAGTGAAAGTAAATATGTGCGTGAGTAAATGAGTGATTGAGTGACAGTAAATGTGTGTGAGTGAGTGAGTGAGTGACAGTAAATGCATGAGTGAATTATAAGTGACAGTGAGTGAATGAGTGAGTGAGTGAGGAAGTGAGGAAGTGAGTGAGTGAATAAGTGAGTGAGTGATAGTAAATTGTATGTAACGGTAAATGCATGGGTGAGTGAGAAAGTGAGTAAGTGAATGAATGTGTGACTAAATGAATGAGTGAGTGAGTGATAGTAAATTGTTTGTGACTGTAAATACATGAGTGAGTGAGTGAATGAGTGAGTGAGTGAGAGTAAATTGTAAGTTATAGTGAAAGAGTGAGTGAGTGAGTGACTGAGTGATTGAGTGAGTGGATGAGTGAGTGATTGAGTGAGTGACTGAATGAGTGAGTGAGTGAGTGAATGAGTGAATGAATGACTGAGTGATTTAGTGATTGAGTTAATGAGTGAATGAGTGAATGAATGAGTGAGTGAGTGAGTGAGTGACGGAGAGATTGAGTGGGTAATTGAATGATTGAGTGAGTGAGTGAGTGAGTGACTAGAAATTGCAAGTGACAGTGAATGAGTGACTGACTGAATGAATGAGTGAATGGGTGAATGTGTGAATGAGTGACTGACTGAATGAATGAGTGAATGGGTGAATGGGTGAGTGAGTGAGTGAGTGAGTGAATGCATGATTGAGTGAATGAGTGAATGAGTGAGTGAGTGAGTGAGTGAGTGAGTGAGTGAGTGAGTGAGTGAGTGAGTGAGTGAATAAATGCATGATTGAGTGAATGAGTGAATGGGTGAGTGAATGAGTGAGTGAGCGACAGTAGTAACAACAGAAACCTGAGACCGAATAAAAGATTTAAATGTCTCGCTCCACTGCTGCCTTTTCCCTTTCACTCTCTCACTTTTTTCCCTTCTCTCTTTCACTCTCTCTCTCTCTCTCTCTCTCTCTCTCTCTCTCTCTCTCTTTCTTTCTTTCCACAGTTATCTCCACCCAAGGCCACGGCAGCTGCTAAAGAAATTTAGGGAGTGTGTGTCCAACAAAGAGAGTTAGAGGGAAAAATCTGTGAAAGAGAGAAAGAGAGAGAGAGAGAGAGAGAGAGAGAAGGAGGATGTGAGAGGCTGAGAAACATAACTCCCTTCTCTCAGTTCGAAACTCAAGGCCGTGTTTCTCCTCCTCCTCCTCCTCCTCCTCTCCACTCATTCCTCCTTAGGTCAACGCAGATAAAGGTGTAGAGAGTATCAAAGAAAGAGAAAGCGTTTTATAGCAGCTGTCATGTGACACGGCGAGAGAAAAGAATTATTATCAGTCAACATGGAAGTGCTGGAATTTTACACCTGTATATGTCACCTCTTTCTCTCACACACGTATAGTCCAATGATGATGATGATGATGATGATGATGATGATGATGACCAGGAAACGTTAAGTATCCTCGTAAACTGATGTCCACTAAAGCAAGAAACTGAAACAAGTGGAATTTCCCAGCAGCCACTGCTCCACATTCTGTAGATCAAAGCAGAAGAATATTTTAAAAAACGTCAATTAAAAATGTCCTTGCTTTTTTTTTTCCATGCATTCAATTTTTCCTGGGAATTTGAAACGAAGCCAAGTGGTGTGTTTTCGTGCAAATTCGTATCATAAAAACGATAAAAAAAATTAATTTATTCTGTCACTTTTCTCAGGGGCCCAAGTTTCGCAGGTTGGCAATCCCGGGAATCGAACCCCTGACCTTCTGATCATCAATCCAGTGCCTTAAACCAATGAGCTACACCCCCTCTGCCTATCTACAAGAATGAGGCATTTGGCTTTGGACCTGGACCAAAGACGTCCCTAGTGGGCCCTTGAGCAAGGCCCTTAACCCTCAGTTGTAAGTCTCTCTGGATAAAGGCACCTGATAAAAATGCTGTAAATGTAAATGGTAGAGCGCTCGCGGATAATCCTATCAAAGTACGTGAAAACGCCTGCTTGAGGGCCTCGGAGTGTCCGGTTGGTTAAAGCGTCACGGAGTCAGAGACGGGAAATAATGATATTCGATTACGTTTACTCTGGCAGAGACGACTATTGCTTTTCTGTGAGAAATGACTTTCCTTCCACGCCGGGATTTATAGCGAGCGATCTTTCGCCGTACAAATATCCCCGATTTATTGTTATTTTCAAAAGACGATGCGCTGTAATGCAACTATTCATCAAAATCCTTAGGTTTAGTCTAGACGCCAGTCAGACAGAGAACAGACAGAGGTGAACTGGTCCTCGCAATATCATTTATGTATTCATTCATTCATTCAGGTGAAAAACCATTACTACAGAAACTACAGGAGTGGACTGGTGTATATGGTGGGTTCTATTGGGAATATGTATTGGATTCTATCCTCTCGGAATATCTACTGGGTCCTATTGGGAATAATGATTGTGTATTGGGAATGTCTATAATGGATTCTATCCATTCTATTCTATTTGGTTTGTTTGGAAATGCCTACTGGGATCTATTATCTGCTGGGTTGAATTGGGATTATTGGTTTGGAATATTTATTGGATTCTATCTATAATATCGTCTGGGTTCTATCTGTGGGATTCTGTTGGGAATATCTAATGCGATGTCTGAAGAATATCTATTGGGTTGAATTATTATTTTGGAATATCTATTGGGTTCTATGGGGAACGTCTGTTGGATTCTACCTTTAATATCTATTGGGTTCTATTCTATGCTTCCTCTTCTTTTCTTCTTCTATTCTGTTCTATTTGGTGGTCCTGGGAATATCGATTGGGATCCATTAAGAAGATCTATTGGGGTGAATTGGGATTATGAGTTTGGAATATCTATTGGGCTCATTTGGGAATATCTATTGGATTCTATCTCTTGGGTCCTATTGGGAATATCTATTGGGTTCTAATGGGAATATCCATTGGGTTCCATATCCATCGGGCATTCTGTTGGGAATATATATATATATATATATTTGCTTCTATCTATTTGATTTTATTGGGAATATCTATTGGGATCTATAAAGAATATCTATTGGGTTCTAATGGGAATATGTATTGGGTCCTATTGTTTTTTTTATTATTGGGAATATCTATTGGGTTCTTTTAGAATATATATTGGGCTAATTTGGGAATATCTATTGGATTGTATATATTAGGAATATCTATTGAGTTCTATTGGGAATGTCTATTGTATTCTACCTATAATATCTATTGGAAAATATTCTATTCTTCTTCCTCTTTTATTCTTCTCTTCTTCTTCTTCTTCTTCTTCTTCTATTCTATTCTATTTGGTCCTTTTGAGAATATTTATTTTTTAAGAAGATCAATTGGGTTGAATTGGGATTATGAGTTTGGAATATCTATTGGGCTCATTTGGGAATATCTATTGGATTCTATCTCTTGGGTCCTGTTGGGAATATCTATTGGGTTCTAATGGGAATATCCATTGGGTTCTATTGGGAATATCTATTGCATTCTTCTGGGAATATACATTGGATTCTAAATATCTATTTGATTCTATTGTGAATGTCTATTTTGATCTCTAAAGAATATCCATTGGGTTCGGAATAAATTTCGGGTTCTATTGAGAACATTTAAAAACGGTTGTTTTTCTTTTTACTGGGAATGTCTATTGGGAATATCTATTGGAAATTTATATTGGGAATATGTCTATCTTTATCCGAACACATGGGTGCGTTCTTCGGGCTCTCATATTTTTTTGTCGAGATATCCATTCCCACAGTCGAGCGGCGCTATCAGGGTCCGTCTCCAGCATTCCGCCCGGGAGCCCTGACGTCAGCCGGGGGTGATAAGGGGGTCCGGGAGTTGGGGGGGGGGGTGTTTTGTGGGGGTAACACTAACAGAGACAGGGCTCGATAAGGCTTCAGACTGATAAGGGGACAGGCTGCCGAGCCCTATTGTTCCAGCAGATCCTCCAACAGCTCGTCTTCCATCTTTCTGGTGCATGTGTGTGTGTGTGTGTGTGTGTGTGTGTGTGTGTGTGTGTGTGTGTGTGTGTGTGTGTGTGTGTGTGTGTGTGTGTGTGTGTGTGTGTGTGTGTGTGTGAAAGATTCAGCAACAGTGATGTAACTGGTTTTCCTGTACGAATACGACAGTGAGTATGTGTGTGTGTGTGTGTGTGTGTGTGTTTTCTGTTTCTGCACAGACATAAGTATAGAAGTATATACTATATAGCATGTGTGTGTGTGTGTGTGTGTGTGTGTGTAGGCATCGGATGTCCGTATCCTCCATGACAAACAGGAATATTCCTTCTCTTATCAGCTTGTATGTTGTATGACCTGGTGGATTTTAAAGCCCCCTTTCTCCTATTATTTCCTGCCATTGTTTTTGCGTGTTTTGTGTTTTTGTGTACTGTATATGTGTGTGTGTGTGTGTGTGTGTGTGTGTGTGTGTGTGTGTGTGTGTGTGTGTGTGTGTGTGTGTGTGTGTGTGTGTGTGTGTGTGTGTGTGTGTGTGTGTGTGTGTGTGTGTGTGTGTGTGTGTGTGTGGGCACCATGGCTTAGTGGTTATCACGTTCGCCTCACACCGCCAGGGTCCAGGTTCGATTCCCGTCTCGGCCATGTGTGTGTGGAGTTTTGTGCATGTTCTCCCCGTGCCTCAGGAGGTTTTTTTCTCCGGGTTCTCCGGTTTCCTCCTCCCGGTCCAAAAAACATGCACGGTAGGTTGATTGGCACTTTGGAAAATTGTCCCTAGTGTATGAGTGTGTGTGTGTGTGTGTGTGTGTGTGTGTGTGATGGGTTGGCATTCCATCCAGGGTGCATCCTGCCTTAATGCCCATAGACGCCTGAGATAGACACAGACTCCCCGTGACCCGAGGGAAGATCAGATAAAGCGGTAGAAGTATGAAGATGAATGAATGAAAGAATGTGTGTGTGTGTTTGTGTGTTATAAAAGGGATTTATAATTTATTTATTAATAAATTGTGAATGGTGACACCTTTATTGGGTAGCTTGGATGGTTATATTAGACCATGTTTCGGTGTGGTCATCATCTCAAAAATCTCTTGTGTGTGTGTGTGTGTGTGTAGCAGTGCTTCTACAGCCTATTGCACAGGACCGACACACAGGACGCTAACAAACGCCCCTCGTCGCGTCATGTGATACTGACTATAGTGCGCTCTACGTCCCGGTTCTACTCGTGCTTTTCCGGCAGACAGTAAATATTAATAGCAAATATAATTATTCGCTCCTACGGCACTAGTGGTCTAGCGAGGCTGCTGTTATCAGTGGACCGCTGCACTAGTTGTTTGCTCGGACTTTGGCCCGTCCTTATCTCAGGGTGGGTCTGGTCCTGGGATCTCCCCCCCCCACCTCACCCACACACAACACCCCCCACCCCCACCCCCTTTTTCAATTTCACCTCAGTCCCTTAATCACTGGCGTTTTCACTCCCAACAGGGCTATAAATAAAACAATTATGCAGTTATGCCTCTATATTATTATATATTATATTATTCTATATATTATTTTTCCTCCCTTACAATTTCAATTAGTACAAAGTATTACACTATACATTTAACTTAGACACACACACATACACACACACACACACAATACAGACTATACAAGCTTCATGTATATGCTTTGAGTTGATTGCACTTCACGCAAAAAAAATGGAAAAACACACACACACACACACACACACACACACACACACACACACACACACATATATATATATATATTATATATATATATATATATAGAGAGAGAGAGAGAGAGAGAGAGAGAGTGGTTAGCACATTCGCCTCACACCGCCAGAGTCCGGGTTCGATTCCCGTCTCTGCCATGTGTGTGTGGAGTTTGTGCATGTTCTCCCCGTGCCTCAGGGGGTTTTTCCCCGGGTTCTCCGGTTTCCTCCCCGGTCCAAAAACATGCACGGTAGGTTGATTGGCACCTTGGAAAATTGTCCCTAGTGTATGAATATGTGTGTGTGTGTGTGTGTGTGTGTGTGTGTGTCCTGAGATGGGTTGGCATTCCATCCAGGGTGTATCCTGCCTTAATGCCCATAGACGCCTGAGACGCCGGAAAATGAGACGGCCAGAAAATGTAATATTTCTATACAAGTTGTGTAAACCAAAAAAAGGACGTGGTTTTGATGAGCAGATCAGACCCTGATTAAACTCTGGACGTCTGCACGTGGCTCTTGCGTAAAGACGCTCGCGCAGACCGGCGTCCACTCGGGCCAATTCCAGGGTCTAATTGATTTTGCGAGATAGGTGCATGTACAGATCAGCACCAAGAATGTGCTGGTGAGTGTTGTCCGAATACAGAGCTCATTCATCAGGCCATGATTCATTCACACACACACACACACACACACACACACACACACACACACACACACTGGAAAAAAAGTCATTTTAAAACCTGCTTTTACAATGATTAAGAGCCTTGTTTTTTCTTTCTTTCTTTTTGTAACCACCATCCTGGAGCCAGGGGTCTATCTGAACTCTCAGGAAGACAGGCCACTAACCTCCACCTCCACCACCTCCACCAGCTACAGCCGCTCGTTCCAGACAGTAATACAGATCGGTCCGCTGCACAGGATCCACTTCATCCCTCTTCCCATCGTTTCGTTCCTTCTTTTGCTTTCTCTTGGACAGCAATCAAAAAAGACCCCCCTCCCCCCTTCCCCTTCAACACAGACAAATAGCTTCATCCCTGAACTTTGTCACTCCTCCACCTTGCTTCCGTTATCTGCTCCTTCCATCCCGTCAACCAGCACCTCGTTCATACACACGCTGACAGCGTTCTGGCCTTTAGGCATCACATTCTTTTTTTGTTTTTTGCAGACAGACATCTGTTGATGCACACATACACACACACACACACACCTTTATTCACAGACAAACAGACAGACAGACAGACAGACAGACAGATAAGATAGATAGATAGATAGATAGATAGATAGATAGATAGATAGATAGATAGATAGATAGATAGATAGATAGATAGATAGATAGATAGATAGATAGATAGATAGATAGATAGATAGGTAGGTAGATAGGTAGGTAGGTAGGTAGCCCCAAATCGGACACCAGAGTCCGGCATTTAAAACCGTCCGTGCGGAAACGTATATAAATATATATATATATATATATATATATATATATATATATGAGCTTTTTCATTCCTTTATTCCTTATATTATGTTGCAAAACCACCTGGCCGTCTGCTAATAGACTGATAATAATTTGATCTGTTTTGCAGGACTTTGGGCAAAAGTCCTCCTGAAGGAACAGTTCTCATTAGTCAGCACGGACCCTTCAACTCTCCCGCCAACATCACCACTCTCCTTCAGGATTATCAGTGGTTCAAAGTTACACTTCTGTACCTTGTGTACAGTAGGCTAATATTGTGCAAATGAACCTTTTACTACAAACTAATAACGGGGCAGGGGGAAGTCAACCATTAAACCAATAATATATTCTGTGTGTGTGTGTGTGTGTGTGTGTGTGTGTGTGTGTGTGTGTGTGTGTGTATATATATGAATAGAGGATAGTGTTGCTTTATCTGCCTGCTATCACAGAGACCTGTGGCCTTGCATCTGTATACAGCAGCGAGTAGGACTCTGTGTGTGTGTGTGTGTGTGTGTGTATGTGTGTGTGTGTGTGTGTGTGTGGTGTTTAGGGAAGTCCTGCTTATTCTCCTCCTCGCTGCTTCTTCTCTCTACGAAAGACTCTACACAAGCGACCGCCTCGTTCAGATATAGACATATTCACCCAGACCGAAAAGTACGATTTACGTACATATTGATCAATAAATTGCATTATAGCATCAGTCCACAGTAGTCTAACCACTCCAGTCTAATATATATATATATGATTATGATGATGATGATGATGATGGTGTTAACGTGATGATGAAGATGTTGATGATGATGATGTTGATGAAGATGATGATGATGATGATGATGTTGATGATGATGATGGTCTTAATGTGATGATGATGATGATGATGATGTTGATGATGATGATGATCTTAATGTGATGATGAGGTTGATGATGATGTTGATGAAGATGATGATGATGAAGATGATGATGATGATGATGGTCTTAATGTGATGATGAAGATGTTGATGATGATGTTGATGATGATTTGATCCTCAAATTACTCGTGAGATACAAGAAAATAAAAATCTGCAACTTTTTTTGAACGGTTTTCTGCACCTGAGAGAGAAGAATAGTAGAAGAAGATGGATAGACATGTTATTGTCGTTCACTACAGTTCAGTTTAGTGTTTTCCTTTCAGTAAATACAGTTCAGTGCACTTCAGTGAATTCCACACTGCAGTACAGTAAAGTACAGTATAGTTGTGTACTGTTTAGAGTGGAAAAGTACACAGTAGGTACAGTTCGGTTCGGTTCGGTTCGGTTCGGTTCGGTTCAGTGCAGGTTAAATAATGAAGTTGTGTTTTCTTGTCAGATAGATAATGGGAGTGTAAAACCAGAGGGGCGGAGAAATCAGGGAAAAGTTGTGAAAAAAACACAGATTCACAGAAACAGAGAGAGAGAGAGAGAGAGAGAGAGAGAGAGAGAGAGAGAGAGAGAGAGAGCGAGCTTTCCCCAACTCTTATCACCCGTGTTGTCCCTCTGTCCCTTCTCTCCCTCCCCTGCAGGTAGAGGATCTTGGAGCGCTCGGCAATAAGATGTCCCGGGGAAGAGAAAGTCGCAGGTAATCGTTCGGCGTTTTTCCTCCAGCACTCCGGATTATCCCCCCCCCCCTTCTTCATCCCCGTCCCACGGCGGCCATGTACCACGGCATGGCTGCGAGCTCGGGCGCGTACGAGGCGAGTTTCGTGCACAACGCGGCGTCGCCGGTGTACGTGCCGAGCGCGCGCGTCGCCCCCGTGATCCCCGCGCTGCCGTACCTGCAGGCGCACGGAGCCGCGTCCCAACCGAGCAGCTCGGCCTCGAGTCATGCGCCGTGGCCTCAACCGGCATCGGACTCCGCCGCGGCGTCGTACAGCGCGGCCGGGACTCACCCTTCCCCGGCGGCGTCCACGCGCTTCGCGTTCTGCTCTAGCCCGCCGGCGAGCTCGGGAGCGAGGGAGGGCGCCGTGTACGCATCGGGCGCGGCGGCGGGCGGACGCGAGCACTACGGCGCGCGCGGCCTCGCCTCGTCCTATTCCTCTCCCTATCCCGCCTACGTGAGCGCGGGCGTCGGCGGGTCCTGGGCCGCGTCCCATTTCGACGGCTCGGTGCTTCACAGTCTGCAGTCCGCAGGAGCGAGCGGCGCCGCCAGGCACCCAAACCTGGGTAAGATACCAAACCCACCGCATCACCGTACAGCAGCAGACCAAAACCAATCAGTGCTCCGATCTTAATAAGAAAAAATATACAAATGTAGGGAAAATAAATCTATAAAACATAAAAACATTCATACCGTCGATTCATTTAATACATTCAAGTTTTTCAATCTACAAAATGTTCAGCTTTTGGATAGAAATACTTACGGAGCGACTTCGCATACTTTTCTTAAACCACTCGTTTTGGGGGGGGGTTGTTTGTTTAACCGACATTCAAAAACTATTTGCCTGCAAACTTGTAGATTTGTAATAAATAAATTTTATTTTTGTTATCATTATTATTATTATTATTATTATTATTATTGTTGTTGGTGTTGGTGTTGTTGTTATTATTATTAGTATTGTTAGTATTATTATTTTAATTATTATTACTTTTATCACACAAAATGCAACATTTAGTAATTATTTATTTGACAGCCAAATGTGTCGCTCAGAAATTTTTAGAAGAACAGTGTCAAACCACAATAAACTTCTATAGGTTTCTATATAAAATACTTACAAAAAAATAATAATATATAAATAATATAATAATAATAATAATAATAATTATTATTATTATTATTATTATTATATATATAATATAATATAATTATAATTATTATTATTATTATTATCAGCTAAACAGAACTGTAATTTTTTTTAAGCCTCTTACAACAGCAGGACGGTGTTTTAAAAATAACGTAATAAATTCTGTTCTTAAATTACTTAAATTCAACAGAATTGACGTGAAGTTATTCCACATTTCTATGCACTGGCCTTTATTTTATTTTTGATTTAGTGATTTAGTGATTTTTTGATTTTTTGATTTAGTGATTTGTTTTGCATTACAGTTAAGTAAAATATTGGACTTGAATTCAAACTGATTTCCCGCAAGGAATTAAAACGAGTCATTATTTGTAAGCTTGTTAAATGTAATATGCTTGGCACAGGTGCTGACAATTTCTAGACTTGGAAGTCTATATATATATAATGAGAATATAATAATGAGAATATAATATAATAATAATAATAACCAAATTGCGCTGTCTCTAATGAAAAGTCTGGAACTGGAATCCAGATGTCCTGATATAAACAGCAGGAATGTTATTATGATCATTTTTTATTTGCATCACAGTGGTCATTTATTCTCTCGTGATTTTGCGTACAGAAAAAGAAACGAAGGGATTTTCCTCTTTTATTTATTTATTTACTTATTTACTAATTCATTCTCCAAGAATCGGGACCTTCACTCCAAGAACTTCATGTGCAGCCAAAGCTTATTTTTTTGTATAGAAGAAAGAGAGAGAGAGAGAGAGAGAGAGAGGGAGAGAGGCACTAAGAGCCTGTCAGGCACTTGACTAATAATAATGCAGGCTTACATATTAGCCCTCTCTTATCTAATCACACACTCCCGATGCTCCAGATTGATTGGATCATTGCTGTGTGGATTTGCGGACTGTTTCTGGCTTATTGCTCCGGGGATGTGAACACAAGAGCATCTCTTTTCACGTCTATCAGTTCGCTATCTTTCGGAACAGCAGTGGACTTTGACTAGGCTAATGACGTCAGCACTGAAAACGGGGAATGGGGTTCTCCGATTTGGGTT
This sequence comes from Kryptopterus vitreolus, assembly GCA_030449085.1. Lineage (NCBI taxonomy): Eukaryota > Metazoa > Chordata > Actinopteri > Siluriformes > Siluridae > Kryptopterus > Kryptopterus vitreolus. The sequence goes on from JACRUU010000025.1 coordinate 2,593,958, forward strand.
TTTATCTGAGTAGTAATTGTTAAGTTTTGTCCCCGTGGAATTCTTACAAAAGTGAAAAGTCCGCAGCAAAGTCCGCCGTGTTGAAACAATGCGTTGGCGGGTTTGAACACCAGTGAACTACAACACAACCTATAATGTTCCAACATAAAAATACAAAATAATTTAGCACAGTTTCGTCAAATAAAAAAAGAAAAAGAAAGAAAGAAATATTGCCGATAAAGAAAAATGTCGAGAGCACAGACAGGACGTAAATTAAACATTTACCGTAGATTAATAAACTTCAAAATAAATGTTGATATTTTACAGTATATCGGGTTTTTATCCACCAAAATAGAAATCAAGTTTAAGAAGTATACAATAAAACACGCAAATTTTCTTTCTTTCTTTCTCTATTAATTTATTATTTTATTTATTCATTTATTTATTTATTAGGAAAAGAAAAGCAAAGAAATGTCCTGCCTCGAGGACTGCAATTCCTATTTTCTTATTCTTATATATTCTTATATTCTTACGCGCAGGGAATTGCTTTTATTGACACTCTCTATGACAAGTAAATATGAATATATACATTTATGACATTACATTTACTGATATAAACAATATAAAAAAATATTTTTTTGGTTTACATTGGCAAAAGAATTTTTTTGAGTAGAATCTTTTGCAAAAAAAAAAAGATAGTAGTATGCGTTTATACATTTGTAAATCTCATTTTTCTATTTTCTCCGGTTTTATATATATATATATATATATATATATATCTATATATATATATATATATATATATATATATATATATATATATATATATACAGAGAGAGAGAGAGAGAGAGAGAGATTTAATACAGCACTCCAGTGAAAGGAATAATAGATCAACAAAGCTATTGACTAGATACTCACTAGTCTAATTAAGCTGAAAATGTTACCCAGAATGCTTTGTATCTAAAATCAATCAAAAAGACCAAATATTATGACAGGTCCTAATCTTGTCATTATTGTGCTTAGAGGAATCCTGTTATTGCCAGGAAGGAGTAATAAATCAGGATCTCAGTGATACACAAATAAAAAAACACTAATAAACTCACCATCCTGTTTGTTCTGTATATAGTAAGAGGATGAACTGATTTCTGTTGTTCTTTTGTTCATTGTTCTTTCCGGGTGTTTTCTCTCTCTCTCTCTCTCTCTCTCTCTCTCTCTCTCTCTCTCTCTCTCTCTCTCTCTCACCCGTCTCAAGGTTGAGGAGTGCAGCAGTTTCTCTGGGGACCTTGGAAAAAGGTCGTCGTGTGTCTAGCTTGGCAAAATTCCTTAGACAGAGCCTGGGCTTTGTGTAAAATGTAGTTGAGAAATTGTGATACTTTGCACCGTTCATAGCAGGACATAAGCACTTAGTAACAGGTCATAACAATCACACAACGTCAGGCTTTAAACGACATCATTAAATCCCTTCAACAATGTCAATTAGCACAAGATAATGCACACCAAGACACGACGTAACACAACGCGCCGATAAACACGAGACATTGCAGCGCCATAAAGTGGAATAACGTTCATGAATTTTCCACACAATAATACAAATCTTTATGCACTGAAACCGGTTGTTTAGCAGCAATTGTTTGGACAAGCTTGTCCAGTTTGTCCATTGTGTTTTTTAACATATTTGCACCTGTAAATAACGATTTATTTATATGAGGTTATTACTATAATTCCATTATTTCGAGAAAATAAAACCGTAATTCTCTCCGCATTCCTCCTACGACGTGATTTTTAATTTATTTATTTTCTTATTTTACGTTCTCGATGGAAATATTTTCTTCACACATCCCAGATTGTTTGGAAGCCCGGGGTCAGAGCGTAATATGACGCGTCACATATGACACTCCTGAGAGTCATGCCGAATTTAGAATGGCATGGCAGAGGTAGAGCTGCATCTTCCGAGAGACATAAGAAACGTTTGTTTTTGTTTATTTACTTTTTTTGTTTTGTTTTTTTTTCTACAGAGGCGTGTTTGTGAAATGGCAGATGATACTTAAGTAAATTGATGATTTGATGTCTGTCTGAACCAAATGAACCGAAGCCAACCATCTTGTACCATATATTATATATTATGTATTATACATATATATATATATATATATATATATATATATATATATATATATATATATATATATATATATGTAATATATTATACAAATATTTCCCTTTGGATTGAATCATATTGTGTTGAATCGGATCGCACTGAATCCGTCATATGAATCTTAGCGAATCGGTAGTGCGTAATGAACAGTATGACGTATTAATGATGTATTAATAGTGGAGAACTCGTCTAAATTCTTTTCAGATGTCACGAACAGTTAGTGTGGAGGGTTAAACGATATTTTAAACCAATCACGAAGATGGATTTAGACTGTAAATTATGTAAACAGTTTGATATAATAGTAATAACGAGTTCCCTTTTTCTTTTGCCAGAGGGTCATTTATTAGGGATAAATGTATACGAACATTTATGTATTTAATCCCGTGAAACTGCTTTGGGGCAATGTACAAATAAAATACAACTGTCCTAGCTACCTTTTTATTTTATTTTATTTTACTTCATTCTACGTCCTTTTTTTTTCTTCGGTGTTTGACAATATTTGGTCTTTAAACATGATATGACATAATATTTCCACTTATTTCTGTTTTTCTTTTTAAATACTTGTTGTAATGGGAAAAAAACATGCACATGAAACTTTTCATTCCTAATAACACATCGCGTTGTTTATTAGTTGATAGACAATATATGCTTCCTTGTTTATCAGGCCTTGCACACGAACAATACTATACAGATGCAAAATGTCTCACTTTTGTGGCACGTGTATTCATAATCATTTCGCATTTCAAGGTTCGAGACTCATTTCAAGACCACACCAATGAAACAAGTACAGGGAGAAAATCTCATTATATTTCCTGTTGTCCAAACGGACCGTTCTTTCTGCGCAGCTGTGAAAAAAAGCACTTTCAGACATTCTGTGGATTTTTTTTAGCTCTATGTACAGAGCGGCTTTTTATTATCAAAAGTGAACCTGTCTCAAGCAGAGAAAAAGCAGAACCAAGACCAGGCGAGGATTGTAAAATGAGAAATGTCTCCCCCTGCTGGTCCAAAAAGACAACGGTTTTTCCCTCTATCTTTTTTTCTTTGTTGCTAAAACAGCGTTGTTGTTTTTTTCTTCTTGGCATAGATTTCATTGATGGCATGGAGCATGTTTGATTCCGATTTTAACATTGAAATCTTACAAAGACGCTAAGGTTGTGTGGACAAACCCAAAATGGCTGAGCTTTTGATGGTATCAACAACAAATCATTGGTCAGGAATTTGACAAGTATAAAACGCCTAGTGAAGATCGGTTCACCTTCCCTTTTCTTGAGCTTATTCGATGTGGCAGGTTCAATAATTATTGCAATCTTGTTCTCAACCAGCAAAAAGTATCTTTGTTTATTTTCTATGCCATCAAATGATTTCTTTCACCAAATAAATACTCTAATGCAAGTGAATTTGAAAACAAAAAAACGTATCCAAGTCAAGCCAAGAGGTTTTTATTGTCATTTCAACTATATATGTCAGATGCAGTACACAGTGAAATCATTTGTCTCACTGAAATGTCTCACATTTGTCTCACTCATCATCGTCTCACTGAAATGAGACAACGTTTCTGCAGAACCTTGGTGCTACACAAAACAACATATAACACAACATAGACCTACAGAACACAAAGCTGTCCTAGCCACAAAAAAAGAACAGAACAGCGCCAACAACAGAACAGACTGTATTAGACAACACGAGACAGTGCATAACAATTACATAACATAAAATAAAATAAGATAAAATAACGATCCGTAACTATGCTATAGGTTTATAGCAATATAACAATATAGCAATATTTGTGTAGACCTCTTCGTTAAAAAGGGGGAAAAAATGAAACCTCATCCAGAAACATCCAGATGTGCGTGTGGTAACGGTTTGAAGGTGGTAACGGTTTGAAGAACAATAAAAATGGATGGAAATGCCAGGTGTCCCAATACTTTTGTTGCATATATTGTTTTATCCGTTTATATAAAAACCTATAACATAATCATATTATATTATATTATAAACATCAATAATGCAAGAACTATGTTTTTTCATTTAGCTGTTTTCAAGTTTTTTTATTGATTCCGATGCTAATTATTCTATTCTTTTTATTCTATTCAGTTTTTTCAAAACTGTGTCTGTCACTACCAACCGTTTTCTTTCGTTTGTTACCCTCTTGTAGATCTATACGATGACTTCGCCGAAGGTCGAGAGTGTGTGAATTGTGGCGCCATGTCCACTCCCTTGTGGCGGCGAGATGGGACCGGTCATTACCTGTGTAACGCGTGTGGACTCTACCACAAGATGAACGGCATCAACAGGCCGCTGATCAAACCCCAGAGACGACTCGTGAGTCAACTAGACTTCATTCATTCATTCATCTTCTACCGCTATATCCGATCTTCACTCGGATCACGGGGAGTCTGTGCCTATCTCAGGTGTCTATGGGCATTAAAGCAGGATACACCCTGGATGGAATGCCAACCCATCACAGGGCACACACACTCACAATCACACACACACATTCATACACTAGGGACAATTTTCCAAGGTGCCAATCAACCTACCGTGCATGATTTTGGACCGGGGGAAACCGGAGAACCCGGAGAAAAACCCCCTGAGGCACAGGGAGAACATGCAAACTCCACACACACATGGCCGAGACGGGAATCGAACCCGGACACTAGCGGTGTGAGGCGAACGTGCTAACCACTAAGCCACCGTGCCCCTTTCAACTAGACTTCATTTTGGTTAAAAAAAAAAAAAAAGAAAAGAAAAAAGTTAGCACGTGTGATGTCCTTGTGCTCTGGAAGTTTAAGATATAATTAGCTAAAGTAATGCACATTAATAGCATGTCCTATAAGCAAGAGGTGACATCGGTTAGTTATATGCAAATGTAACAAAGTTTGGGTATCACTTTTTTTTAGGGCCAATAGCTGAGTCGCAATGAAGTCATATAGCTATGATTTATATATGTTGGCGCGTTTTCCTGAAGTATTTATTTACGTAAATAAATAACTCTAACACTCCATGTAAGTAATACTAAACTAAAAAATAAAATAAAATACAAATCACGAAAATGTGCTAAATTATATAAACATGAATACATTTATTATATTAATAAAAAAATGAAGAAAATGAAAAACATGCCCTCCAAATAATAAAAACATCCCAAACAGATTAAAAAAAAGAAAAAAATAAACAGTGTCAGTGATCCGCCTCTAGAGGCCGCTCTTGTACTGCATAATCGACAAAATATCGCTATCTACCTTTGTCTGTGCCGGTTAATCGGTAGATCAATCGGTCGATCTCTATTTATGTTGTGTAATTTCTGTTTTTATATTTAATAAATTCTGTAATTTCATAGGTTTTTTTTAAAATATCAACTACATTTACATCTGAATACCAGTGTGCCTTAATGGATCATTAAGGCCCTTATTGGCTATACACACATTCAGAAAGGACGGAAGGGACAGTCTTAAATAACACATTTAGATTTTTTTTAAAACCCTCTCTCTGCAGTCTGCTTCGAGGCGAGTGGGTTTATCCTGTACGAACTGCCACACCACAACCACCACTCTGTGGAGGCGAAACGCCGAAGGAGAGCCAGTGTGCAATGCCTGTGGTCTCTACATGAAGCTGCATGGGGTGAGACTTCTGCTTCACCTCCTGAGGAGACATGAGGCCAGATGATAATTTAATTTATGCATAGATTATCTGTAGTCGTAATTGTAAGATTTTCATTCTCTAAGAAGATTATGGCATTACATACAAAGTCTTCATGGGGGGGGGGGAAGGCCATGAGGGGGGATTATAAATTCTAATCTTTAGGGTTTTCCTCCAACACAGGTTCCTCGTCCTCTTGCCATGAAAAAGGAAGGGATTCAGACCCGCAAGCGCAAACCAAAAAACCTCAACAAGTCCAAGCTTGGTATGATCATTATACATGTCTTCTTACACTGTGCGTCACCTTAAAGTATGTTTGTGTGTTTTATATATATATATATATATATATATATATATATATTATATATATTATATATATATATATATATATATATATATTAAGTTGTCTATTAATGGGTTTTTTTTTTCCCTATTTGCTTTTCTAATACCCTCCAGTCTTCTGAGACAATATCCCATTACATTTTGGGGGTACATTCAGAGTAAGACCTGAGACACAAGGGCATTAGCCCTTGTACTAATGTCCTTGTACCAGGTACTGGTGTATCATTGGGTTTTATTTAAGCTCTACCACCCCAGGCCATGTAAAACCATCTCTACGCTTTGAAAACCAATCAGAAAATGAAACACAAATGAATAAATGGGCATAACTGTGGTTAAGGCTCTGGGTTACTAGATATATGATATCAAGATATAAGTATATCGTATATATAAATATAAAGACCCTTTACCCGTTTAATTACCAATATGAATTGGTTGACACATAAAAATGCACAAATAATAAAGACTGCTGACCTGATGATTGACAGGTAACCCTGGGAATGACGGCCACACTCCTTCAAATGCAGCCAGCACTTGTGTCGACGCGGTAGAAGCCCGTCAAATCAAGGCCGAGCCGGATACGCCCACTTTCTATTCCCATCATAACTTACATTCACAGGTGAGGTTGATTTGTGAGTTTGATAGGTTGCTGCTGGAAGAGGTGTTAGTGAGGGCCAGTGAGCGTTTACCCTGTGGTCTGTGTGGGTGGGCCCAAGCACCCCCACAGTATAGTGACAAGGGACACTATACTGTTAAAAACAGCACTGTCTTTCCGGATGAGACGTTAAACCGAGGCTCTCTGTGGTCATTAAAAATCCCAGGATGTCTTTCGAAAAAGAGGCATGTCCCGGCCAAATGTCCCGGCATGTCCCTGACCATCACTGTCTCGTAACCATCCACCATATATACTGCTTCATCATTCTGTCTCCTCTCCACCACTAAGCTGGTGTGTTGGGTGCTGCCCACTGGTGGTGGATGTAATAATGTCCTTTGAGTAGCACTGTCTAGAAAAGCGCTATATAAATGTAATCAATTATTATTATTACTAATGATGACTAACTTGTGTTTTCTATCTAGATCTCATACTTGGGAGGCCATAGTGGGGCTTCACTGCTAAAGCTTTCTCCAGGAGGACATTCTGTAGCTCCCAGCTCCAAAAGCGAGCCTTGGAACAGCCTGATCCTTACATGAAATCGCACTCAAGCGCTGTCAGGACTGGCACCAGTATATATATAATATATATATTATATATATATATATATATATATTATTATTATATATATATATATATATATATATATATATATATATAAATGACTAAATGACTAAATGAATGTGCAAAAAAGGACATCAAACACAACCATGACGCAGTGGAAGAGCGGTGATGAGACTTAACCAGGCGACACAAGGCCTGTTTCCTGGTCCCCGAGAGCAACGTACAGGAACATAACCCTGGCTGTCACATTTCTCCAGACTGCTGGAAATACTCCAAAAGGATACTGAAAAGGTCTCTCGACAGGATTTTTAAACTGATAAAGTGACTCACGTGCCTTTATTTCTTTCATTCATCACTCTAAAGTGTTCTATTACTGAAAAGTGTTTTACTACTATGTGTGCTAGCGTTTATACACATATATATATATATATATATATATATATATATATATATATATATTCAGTGTTGGGAAGGTTTACTTTAGGTTCTTTGGTAAGACTTTATAAAAGTAAAGTTTAACTGATTACATTTTCGATTATTCATTTTCATTTTTTTGTCCACTAGGTGGCACTTTAAGTTAACATTCTAAGATAAAAAGTTTCAAACCCTCGGGGAAAAAAATCGGTTCTACTTTTTGAAACTGCAGCAGATCATCAACCTTTCAAATCGAAATACGTTTCAGGGTGAAAAATCAGATGGAACCCTATTTGTAATCTTTAACAGTTTGATTTAATTACCCATTTTTTTTTTACCCGTAACTAACGAACTACCGTTACCGTTTTTAATTAAATTACGTTACATGTAACTAGTTACTCCCAACACTGTACATATATATATATATATATATATTAATAAATACATATACATATAAATGTACACTCCCTGTCCCGATCACTGCTTCTAATAAACAAATAAACCTGAACCACCTGAAAAGCACTCCTCATATGGTTCCTCGTGTTTGACTTCCAGGAGAGGGGGGGATAAGCAGCGTCTATTAAAGTGGTATTAATGAAATACACCTGCAGCACATTCCCAACGGGGTAGTAAAAGGATTCCTCATATTACAGAAAAATTACAGAAAAATATTACAGAAAAAAAACATGGTATTCTTCCAATGTATTAAAAAAAAAAAAAAAACAAAAAAACAATGTATGTTGTATGTATTGACACCTCACCCTCTTGTGAAGGTCAAACTCGATGCCCTCGGCAAGGACACTGTCATCCCAAAAATGACAAGCTTTATGCGCTTCATATGTACGAGCGGCGGATCTTACAGACGGGTGTAATTAATTAAATAAGTATGGAACAAGTATATTTGGTATTCATTTATTTGTTTGTTTGTTGTCTTTTGTTGAAACGCGACTGAATTATACGATACAGGAAGGCGACGATATAATAACTGTTGGGATTTAATGGCGTTTGGGACAAAAAAGAAATAAAGTACACTATTGATCATCCAGGGGGAACGGTGGCTTAGTGGTTAGCACGTTCGCCTCACATCGCCAGGGTCGGGGTTCGAATCCCGTCTCGGCCATGTGTGTGTGGAGTTTGTGCATGTTCTCCCCGTGCCTCAGGGGGTTTTTCTCCGGGTTCTCCGGTTTCCTCCCCGGTCCAAAAACATGCACGGTAGGTTGATTGGCACCTTGGAAAATTGTCCCTAGTGTATGAATGTGTGTGTGTGTGTGTGTGTGTGTCCTGCGATGGGTTGGCATTCCATCCAGGGTGTTTCCTGCCTTAATGCCCATAGACACCTGAGATAGGCACAGACTCCCCGTGACCCGAGGGAAGATCGGATAAAGCGGTAGAAGATGAATGAATGAATGAATATTGATCATCCATGCATGTGATAGATAGATAGATAGATAGATAGATAGATAGATAGATAGATAGATAGATAGATAGATAGATAGATAGATAGATAGATAGATAGATAGATAGATAGATAGATAGAATGATACCTGTTACATCAGAACAGGTTAATAAAAGTAATTACTCATTATAAATGAAAGGAACTAAGAATAAACGGATAGATGAAGACAGAGGGTGATTTGGTAAATACAACAAATAAATAAAATGAAATACAGTAGAAACGCTGGTCTGGTAATAATTGGTCAAGAATAAACTTGAGATGAGCTCCTGACCAATCACAACGTCTCTAACGCTACAGCCAGCGCACCATTCAGAGGGGGCGGGGCGTCACACCAGCCACACTCAACTCCTATTGGCTGGCTCGGCTCTGAGCCCATGACCTGAAACCAATCACAGGACTCGGTTGATTTGACGTTACGGGATCGTTTAAAGGATTTGCCCTGTCGCATACACAGGTGGGAGGTGCCGTGTATCCTTAACTAGATTGAGAAAAAAAAAAAAAAAAGAAAGAAAAAAAAAGAAGAGGACTGTCCGTGATATTTGCGAGCCCCGGTAACACAACACGCGTGGAATCGGATGCATGTGCTATAATGGACATCCTGAAATCTTTAGGACATCCAGAGGAAATCTACAACCTGTTCAAATACAAAATGGGAGGCTGTAGGACTGTGATGCCCAAACTGGATTATGTGAGTAATCATCATCATCATCATCATCATCATCATCATCATCATCATCATCATTATTATTATTATTATTATTAGTAGTAGTAGTTGTTGTTGTACTTGATTCCTATAATCAAGCTGTTATGTCCATGCATTCTGTAAAGAACGTGTTGTATAATGGAATTTATTTATTTTTAATAATAATGCAATACTTAGAAATATTTATTTAATAATTAAAGAAAGAAGTGCATTGCGACATTGTTTTTTTGTGTGCAATTTTTATCATCTGTTGAGTTTAATCTGGCATTTTAAAAAAAAACAAAAGATGTCGTTTCTTGTAATCAGATTGGTGGGATTATTGTGTGTGTGTGTGTGTGTGTGTGTGTGTGTGTGTGTGTGTGTGTGTGTGTGTGTGTGTGTTCGACAGGTCTTACATAGCTGATATATGTATAAAAAAAAAAAAATATATATATATATAATATATATATTATATATATATATATATATATATATATATATATATATATATATCTTCTTTACCATCTACATTTGACGTCCATGTTGAACGTTTTATTCCTCATTAATTATAAGGTTCAGTCTGTCCCTTCCTCTCATCCACTAGATATGTTGGAGTGTGTTGGTGCAGATTAGTTCTCATTTCCCTACATGTGCATTAGAGAGGTGAGACGAGGAGCTCCGGCACTCAGTCAGGTGTCCGTTCGGGTTGAGGTCGGCGTGGTTGAGGTCGGTGTGGTTGAGGTCGGGGGCTCTACGCAGACCAACTCGAATCCCTCCTCCTCCTCATCCTCTCCGACCTTCGTGTTCTTTCATAATGGTAAAGCTACAGAATATAAAGCTTCGCCGATACAAGTGTGGTAACAGCGTGGTGCACAAACTTATGGAGATGGCATGTCTTGACTGAATGTTATGTGGCCACAAATATGTGGACACCTGTCCTGCTTCCAACTGCTGCTACTCGTCCCGGAACACTTTCCATTAGATGAAATAATAAATAAATAAATAAGCACCTGGCATCATTGCTGTTTTGTGGATATGACAATTCGCCCCTAGAGGCCGCTCTCGTACCGTCTAACGCGACCAGGAAAAACTAGCAATACACTCATGTTTTTTCCTGGTTGCATTTTAATCAGCAATTAGCACTGATTAATCGGCGAAACGGACGAATGGTCGACCTCTACATAAGATTCTCTTTTGTTCACTGTACGTGATTTTTCTACGCATAAACATGAACAATGTAAGAACTGTTGGGAAAGTACTAGAGATTTTGAAGTTTTATTTATTAGGACTAGAGATCAGAAGTTTTGTTTATTAGGACTGGATATCAGAAGTTTGTTTTTTTTAGGATTGGAGATCAGACGTTTTGTTTATTAGGACTGGAGATCAGACGTTTTGTTTATTAGGATTGGAGATCAGAACTTTGTTTATTTTAGGATTGGAGATCAGACGTTTTGTTTATTAGGACTGAAGATCAGAAGTTTGTTTTTTTGTAGGACTGGAGATCAGAATTTTGTTTATAAGGACTGGAGATCAGAAGTTTGGTTTTGTTTTTAGGATCGGAGATCAGACGTTTTGTTTATTAGGACTGAAGATCAGATGTTTTTTTTGTTGTTTGTTTAGTTTAGGACTGGGGATCAGAGGTTTTGTTTAGTTTGTTTTTTTTTTAGGACTGAAGATCAGATCAGATGTTTTTTTTGTTGTTTGTTTAGTTTAGGACTGGGGATCGGAGGTTTTGTTTATTAGGACTGAAGATCATAAGTTTGTTTTTGAGAGTTTTTTTTGTTCAGAAGTTTGTTTAGGTTTTGTTAGGATCATAAGTTTGTTTATTAGGACTGAAGATCAGAAGTTTGTTTATTAGGACTGAAGATCAGAAGTTTGTTTATTAGGACTGAAGATCAGAAGTTTTGTTTCCTGGAGCTCAGATCAACTGATTTATGAGTGGAGGAAAACGAGTGGGCGGGAGGTGGAGGGACTGAAGTCGTTCCCTTTGCAGTTAAACGTCCATTAGACGGCTTCGGCTCTGCGGCTGTTATGAGTTGTGCGCGAAGTTAACGCGTCCATGGCGGGGGTTTGCTGCAAGAGCACGGCGCCGCTCTGCTCCGTGTTCAAGCGCACGCTGTCGGTGCGCAGCCCGGCCCCGGCCCCGAGCTCCACGCCGCGCTTAGCGCCCGCGACCTGCGGCAGGGGAAGCGCGGGGGGGCGGTGTCGGCGCGACGGCTGCGCGCTCCTCGGCCGCTCGCTGCAACCCCAGGCTGCCGTAACAACAACACGCCGACCCGCAACAACGCGCCCGTTTTGCTCTTCTGTACAGGAGTCCATGAGCGAGAGCCTCCGCGCCTGCTACGTCTACCTAAACCAGACCAGCAGGAGCTTCGCCGCTGTGATCCAGGCCCTGGACGGAGAACTGCGGTAAGAACTTCTGCACACGCACCGACTTCGCCATGCCGTCTTAAGAGGCGTGTCCTCCAACAAGTAAACAAGTGACTTTCTCTCAATTGCACTTCATGCACTTTTCTCTTCCTTACACTTCACTGTTTTCTTACACACAGTAAACAACTTTTTTTTATTTTTACCCCAAAAAAAACATTGCCCAGGATTTTCCCCGACGGTTTTTAGTGCATTCATGCAGCTTTCCATAGTCACTTCCTGTTATTGACAAAACGAATGTTTTTTTTTTTACATTAAAAATAAACAAATAATGCATAGAAACATACATATACATAATACACACTTAAACGTTAATTCCTGTTTGTATTGCATTACTAATATAATATAAAAAAATACAATTCCTGTGATTTTAACGGGTTTTTTTTTCTTTTGCATTGTTATTTATTGCTAGCTCAGTTGGTGGTTCACTATAGCCAAACTGCTAAACTTGGGCCCTTGAGCAAGGCCCTTAACACTGATGATAATATGAGGAACATTATAGCTATTATATATTGAACAATTACAGAGTGTATCTCTACTTTAACTCGACTTTGCATCCGTTATGTCCTAACGTGTTTTACGTTTTTAGATCACTGGCGATGATTAAAAACCCGGCGTTCACAGCCCTAATCTATAGCCTGGGCTTGAAAGATATCAGCCCCGGTCTCACTTGCCCCCAAACCCCCCCCCCCCCCCCCTTATTTTTTTTTAGTCTTGGCCCCAAAAAGCGATGGTGTGGATGATTTCGAAATGTAACTATTTATCCTTGAAAGACAGAAGTGTATTTATAGCAGCCCTTCCTATGATCTGAATCCCAGCCATTTGTTGTGTTGCCAGGGTGGGGTTGTTGTTATTATTAACCCCCCCCCCCACACCACACACACCACACACACACACACACACACCACCCCCCCCTACCCCAGCCGTGCAGTTAAAGATATTTTCAGAGCACAATAAAGGGAATATTTACGAATTATGAATATGAACGCCTCTTGTTTTGTCTCTTTCAGCCATGCAGTGTGTATATTCTACCTTGTTCTTCGAGCCCTGGACACAGTCGAGGATGACATGAGCATTCCTCTGGAGAAAAAAGTCCCTCTCCTGCACCATTTCCACACCTTCCTCTACCAACCCGACTGGTGTTTCACAGAGAGCAAGGAGAAGGACAGACAAGTTCTAGAAGACTTTCCTTCGGTAAGAAACGCATCGAGAGTAATGCCCTCACAGTGTTGTAGTGTTGTCACGATACCAACATGGTCAGATGAAATATCGCGATACCAATACCAAAGCGATACTTTGGCAAAAACAAATAAATAAATAACAGTAGTCGAATAATGGAAATGTTTAAACTATAAATTAATATGACAAAATAAAGTATCATTTTTAATTAATGCAGAAAAATGGTCACACACTGCCCCCTATAGTCCAACACTCAGAGCTGCAGCCGTAATTTTTTAAGTACAAGTTCTAATAAACTAGGGTACGGTGGCTTAGTTAGGTTAGCACGTTCGCCTCACACCGCCAGGGTCGGGGGTTTGATTCCCGTCTCGGCCATGTGTGTGTGGAGTTTGCATGTTCTCTTTGTTCTTTTCACCCGTGCCTTCAGTTCTCCCGCTGCCTCAGGGGGTTTTTCTCCGGGTTCTCGGGTTTCCCCCGGTCCAAAAACATGCACGGTAGGTTGATTGGCACCTTGGAAAGTTGTCCCTTGTGTATGAATGTGTGTGTGTGTGTGTGTCCTGCAATGGGTTGGCATTCCATCCACAGTGTATCCTGCCTTAATGCCCATAGACGCCTGAGATAGACACCGACTCCCCGTGACCCGAGGGAAGATCGGATAAAGCGCTAGAAGATGAATGAATGAATGTTCTAATAAACTGAAGAATCGGATCGTTTTTAAAAGAAGGGTATCGCGATACCTTTCTATCACCGCTATATCGTGCAACACTACATGCAATCTATGTTCGACATCAAATCACGATTTTTTAAAAATTCTGCCTCCTGTTCAATAATCCTATATTTGTGCAGATTTCAGTCGAGTTCCGAAACCTGGCTCAGGAATACCAGGATGTCATTTCGGACATTTGCCACCAAATGGGGGTCGGGATGGGCGAGTTTCTCGAGAAGAAAGTCGGCTCGATGCAGGAATGGGATAAGGTGAATTTGTGGGAGAAATTGGAGTCAAATGAATAAATCGATAATGTCAATAATAATAATAATAATTGCCAATGTGTTTCTCAACTGTAAAAAAAAAATGTATATAAAAAAAAACTACCAGCTACGAAAATAAATAAAAAATAGTATTCAGAGGTAAAAATGGAAGACAACTTAAAAAAAAAAAAAACAATTCTTTTTGTTTATTTGTTTATTTTTTTTCTGCAGTATTGTCACTACGTGGCTGGTCTGGTAGGTGTGGGTCTGTCTCGGCTCTTCTCTGCGTCGCTGCTGGAGGACCCCGAGGTGGGTCGCGATACTGAGTTGGCCAACTCCATGGGCCTCTTTTTACAGAAGACTAACATTATTCGGGACTACCTTGAGGACCAGCAGGAAGGACGATCCTTCTGGCCTGAGGAGGTAAAGTCTTCTACTATTCTATCACTTATCATGATTACAATTACTCATGGTCACTTACACTCTCTGTGTGTATATATATATATATATATATATATATATATATATATATATATATATATATATATATATATATTGTATATCCATACTGTTATACTGTCAAAATATGCAAATTACCATATATTTCTACATATTACATATACTTTTCCCTACTCTTTTGCTCTCACTGTATTACATCACCCTTTTGTTTACTGTTTATATATTTAATTTACCATCTACTTCTTCATACTGTACATATGCAAATATCATTATATACTGATTATTTATACGAATAATTGCGCCGTGAAACGCACTTCCGGTTGGATACTAACTGTATGTCGTTGCTTCGTACCCGCGTGTGCAGTGACAACAAAGCGAATCGATTTCAAACCGTACAAGTAAGAAACATCGTTTAATATGAGTGTAAAACTCATTTTAGGGTTTTTAGATTTTAGGGTTCCATCGTTTTGTAAATTGATAAGAAAAATTCATATATAAACTAAAATATATATATATATATTATATAATAAATAATATGTAATAGTATATTTGTTTGTTTATTTATTCTTAAACGTAATCTATCTTACTCCGATATTTACACCTCCCTGAACTTTTGCATATTGCTGTAGTGTTCAGAAAGACGCCTAAATGCTTTCTTTCTCCTGCATTACTGTAGCCCTTATGAAAGTCGTGTTATGGCAACAGACATGAATTTATCTCTCGCATAAAAAGAGCAACAATAACAGTACCAGCGTCAGGTCATAGTAAGACAACAGGTTGTTATTAAGGGTTATAATGAAATAAGGAGCGAGGTGGGAGCCTGGTGGTTAAGGTGTTGGACTCTGGACCGGAAGATGACGGGTTCAAACCCTACCACCATCAAGCTGCCATTAGTGGGCCCTTGAGCAAGGCCCTTAACCCTCAATTGCTCAGTTGTAAGTCGCTCTGGATAAGGGCGTCTGCCAAATGCTGCAAATGTAAATGTAAATAAAGAGGTGCCAGTTATTGGATATACCATTTTTTTGTAGTAATTGCAGTGTGTATTTGTGTGTGTGTGTGTATTTGTGTGTGTGTGTGTATTTTGTGTGTGCCAGGCCTGGAGTCAGTTTGCCTCTCGTCTGGAAGACTTCGCTCAGCCACAGCACTTGAGTTCAGCGCTCGCATGCCTTAACCTGTTGGTGACCGACGCGCTGCGCCACGTCCCCGACGTCATCGCTTACCTTTCACGTCTCCGCAACCAGAGCGTCTTCAACTTCTGCGCCATCCCTCAGGTCGGGACCCGAGATATATATCGTTTCCAGACGGGAGAAAACAAGGGACAATTTATTGTTTTATTTTTGGTTTATTTCATTTATGTATTCATTTTTCTCCACTGCACTGGATCAAGGAATTGCTAGGCGCACAGCTGGATTACAGATGTCCGTACACCACTCATGTGCATAATAATTACACTGGTGTATTTGCGAGAGGAAATTGTTGAGAAAAGATTCTCAAGTCATTTTTAAGAAAGAAAAATACATTTGAAACATTTTAAAGGTAAAACAAGAATTACAAAGAAAAGTGTTTTGTGTTTAAAACTCAAATAAAACTTTTCCCTTGGATTTAGCAACAAGGATATACTTATTAATTCAGCCAGTCACAGTTAATTCCCTTTTTTTAAAAGTTTTTTATTTAATTTATTTATTTATTGAGTGAATAAATGAGGGAATATTTGCAGAGAAAAAACTTCCAACAGTCAAATATGGATTATAATTCTATTATATTTGCATTTAGATATTTTTATATGGTTATATTTATATGTTAAAGATGATATTTTAAGAAAATTAAATTCAAAACACACACACACACACACATTTATATACACAAGTGTATTTATTCAGTAGGGTCTAACAAATGTAAACTATTTAATAGAATTTTTCAGTTGAAATTATTTATTTAAACAATTTCGCTCTGGTTACGTCATTTAATGAATTTAATACAAAGTGCGTCTTTTGTCTGTCGACTTATTTTTGAGGCGTCCGCATTGATCCGATTATTGCGTTCGAATGATGTCATTCCTGTCTTTCTTTTTACATTTTTTTAAAATACAACACTACTTTTTTTAAAGTAATAATTATAATAACAATAATAATAATTACAAAGGTGTATTTGCGAGAGGAAAATTTTCAGAAATAAACTTGAAATTGTTGAGAAAAAACATCCGACCGCAATATAAAAGCGTGAACGTCGTTGAATCTTCTATAAAATGTGTATCTAAAAGTTTTGATGCAATGCGTCTCTGTGACCAGGTGATGGCAATAGCGACCCTCTCCACCTGCTACAACAACCCGCTGGTGTTTCAAGGGGTGGTGAAGATCAGGAAGGGGCAGGCTGTCACTCTGATGATGGAGGCCACCAACATGCCAGCTGTGCAGAGCATGATCGCCCAGTACAGCCACGAGGTGAGACCTTTTATACACGATCTCCACCAAGTGCAATGCAGAAGTGGTTGGTGTTGATATAATCGAATAAAATAACATCGGTGTCATTAGGGGGCACGGTGGCTTAATGGTTAGCACGTTCGCCTCACACCGCCACGGTCCGGGTTCGATTCCCGTCTCAGCCATGTATGTGTGCATGTTCTCCGCGTGCCTCAAGGGGTTTTTCTCCGGGTTCTCCGGTTTCCTCCCCGGTCCAAAAACATGCACGGTAGGTTGATTGGCACCTTGGAAAATTGTCCCTAGTGTGTGAATGTGTGTGTGTGTGTGTGTCCTGTGATGGGTTGGCATTCCATCCAGGGTGTATCCTGCACGCCTGAGAGCACAGGCTCCCCGTGACCCGAGGGAAGATCGGATAAAGCGGTAGAAGATGAATGAATGAATGAATGAATAATAATAATAATAAGTTGAAACAAAAATCCACTTCCTATACACAGCACATGGTGGCAGTGATTCGCCTCTAGAGGCCGCTGTTGTAGTGCAAGCTGAATGAATCGGTCTTTTCACAATGTGAACGAATCTGAATTGGATCTGTAATTAGATTTGGACGGCGATTTAGATCTGATAGGCTCAGACAATTGCTCATTCTGGATAAGGGATTAATAGAAAATGGTGTTTATTTTTTTTTATTACGTCTCAGGTATACGTGCATTTTTTAGGAGGTACTTAAGTAGCCGAGACTTCAAATTTATTACGTTTTTTTTCTCTCTTAAATATGTAGACTAATTTGCACTTCTTGATCGAGTATTTTTTTTCCCCTGTAGAGTGTTCCCAATCCGACGGACGCAAGTAAACAAGTTATTTGCTTGTGCTTTTCTTGTCCTAGTAATCCTAATCAAGTGTAATCCTCCTCCTCCTCCTCCTCTCCTGTTTAGATCCTGCAGAAAGTGTCCCTGTCCGATCCGTCGCGGGATGACACCCTGTGCGTTCTCGGAGCCATCCAGGAAAAGACGCTTTCCAAAACGGCGCTGCCATCCCGCTCTCACAACTTTTCACATCTTTACCTTTCGGCCGCCACCATCTTGGCTTTTTTCAGCTGGCAGTATTTAAACGCAACTCAGTCTCCGAACAGTGCCGACATGCAAGGCCGCTGAGTCTTTCCCCGGATCTCGTCTGGTCAACCCGAGCCGAAAAGCACATCAAAGACTGTTAGTAATGTATAAAAAAAAATGGCAATGGAAAAAATGTTTGCCCCCCCCTAAATATCAGCATTCTCATGTTTGTGTCTTTAATCAAACTTTAGCATTATTTCTATATGCAATTATATATTTTTCTACAAAATCGTGTCATTTTAACGAACAATTGAAGCACTTGTAGCGCAATATATAACTGTACGGATCAATATCCAGCCTTGACCAACACAAACGGCAATAATAAATCCATTCAAACACTAACACAGAAAAACATTTCACAATATTAGCTAGCTAAGGGGCACGGTGGCTTAGTGGTTAGCACGTTCGCCTCACACCGCCAGGGCCCGGGTTCGATTCCCGTCTCGGCCATGTGTGTGTGTGGAGTTTGTGCATGTTCTTCCCGTGCCTCAAGGAGGTTTTTCTCCGGGTTCTCCGGTTTCCTCCCGGTCCAAAAACATGCACGGTAGGTTGATTGGCACCTTGGAAAATTGTCAATAGTGTATGAATGTGTGTGTGTGTGTGCCCTGCGATGGGTTGGCATTCCATCCAGGGTGTATCCTGCCTTAATGCCCATAGACGCCTGAGATAGGCACAGACTCCCTGTGACCCGAGGGAAGATCGGATAAAGCGGTAGAAGATGAATGAATTAATGAATATTAGCTAGCTAGTCGTTTTTGTTTTGGCTAATCAAGTCTGTGAAGAATTAGTTTTTTCCTGTTAGTAACTAGCAGTCGGGATGCACACTCGTATGCTAGTTTTGTTCGATATTTTCTATGGTTTTGTTTTTTGGTGAATATTGTACCAGATCAAATTTGATTGGAAAGAAAAAAACCTAGCTGTGTTTGGTGGGGTTACCTCACGTTAGCTACACGCTTTCATTGTCCTTGAAAGTTCTTATAGTAACAAGCTATCTTTGTGTATCAGATTATCAAAAGCTTTTGTGTGGAAATATTTCATTCTATCTCTTCGTTTAGATATTTTAATACTAGCTAGCTGTCGTATGTTTGTTGTCACCCATATTAGCTAGTCAATGTTGTACAAATCTTTTCTCCTAAAGACTAGCTAGCATTGTTAGTGTTTTCACTGATCATTGCTAGTTTTATTCAGGGATCCTCTCTTTTTTTGTTGTTTGTTTGTTTGTTTTCAGGATTTTGTTAATGTTGCAAAGGTGTTTTGTTTGGGAAGTTTTCTCGAGGATTTTTATTACTACGCTAGCCTAGCCTGCGCATGTTTGAATAGCGCTAGCTGTCATTCTTATAACGACTAGCGAGTTCGGTTTGGGGATATTCTCCCAATGCTAGCCGGCGTTTGTTGGCAAATCATCTCTCGTTTGTTTGAAGATAAATATTATTCGAAGCTAAATTAATGAGATCCTGTTCATTTAAGATACGTTTCAGTTTGTCAAGTGTGAATGTGAGAGATCGCAAAATGGATTTGAGTGCGCGAAATGCGTTCTAGCCAAATATTCTTTTCCCATAGTTGGGTATTAGTGTGCTTTTTTGTGCTTTTTTTTTTATTAGTGTGCTTTTGCAGAGTGTATTAAATGGGAAATCAAATATGAGATTTTATATGCAAAAAAAAATATATATATATATATATATATATATATATATATATATATATATATATATATAAACAAGAAAAAAAAGCTGATTTGAGTATTTATTTTTGTAGTAATTTTAGGACATGGAAGAAATTCATATACAAATAAATACTGGATTCATATTTGATAAGTTTTTCTGATGAAATTCACACTCGCATTTTGTCTTTTTCTTTTTCTTTTTTTTCCATTCTGATGCGGCTGATTTCGCCATAACCTGTCATCATTTCTTGTCGCGGAAATAAAAAGCACCAATAAATGCTTTTGAAAGTCGAGTTTTAGACACAGTAAATATGTAGAAAAATA
>JACRUU010000025.1:2619387-2634387 GCA_030449085.1 Kryptopterus vitreolus
TCTGTTAACGGCCCGAACGTTTCATTTAACCGGATGTCGTAATGTTTTCAGCATGGGAAAAAACTAAAAAAAAGAAAAGCTGAGCGAGTGTTCAGGGTTGTTTTCCTCTGCAGGCATTTGCGCCCTCTGTATTTTATTCGATTGATTTATTCTCTGAATGCGAACGCTGTAGACGAACACGGCAATCCCCTGGTCCCTTTCTTCATTCACGGGAGAACCAAATCATTGTGAACCGCCCATGTGGCGCTGTTGATCCCTAATGAAAATGTTAGCTTTGGGGATTAACGCAGAGCTCGTATATTGTACTGCCTTGTTTCGGGATTGACGTAGGTACCGCGTTTTTGTCGTTTGTACGCCCTTCGTTTGTATGTTGTCGTTCGTATTAGAAGGATAACTATTGTATGAATTTAATTTACTGTAATACGTAATTTAATTTATTAAATATACAGTAAAAAATGTGAATTTCCACACTCTGTTTACTAGATATATTAAAGTATATATCATCACCACTTCCGGATTCTCCCTCTAGGGGGCGCCACACTTCGGACGATCCGCATATTTGGTCTGGCACATGTTTTTTACGCTTGATTCCCTTCCTAGTGCCAACCCTCCCTATGCTTATTCGGGTTTGGGACCGGCACTAGGACTGGCTTGTGCAGCCCTAACTGCTTGTGCGTTAAGAGCCCCCTAGTGGCAGCTTAGCCACTTGCCACCTTCTGGTTCATTATTTACTTATTTGTTTATTTATAATATGTCTCCTGTATAAACGCGAGCCCGACACACATTCTGCAGAGATGATCCGACACGGCGAGGAAACGGGATTCGGTTGATAACGTGCTGTAAGAAGTGAAAGTGGGTCAGGTTTGTCGAGCTAAGAGTTATTGATTAAACATGTGACTAGGCTTGGCTAATGCATACATCATACGCTTCCAAGGTATTCTCATGCACTTGCGCTCTGGCGTTCTCCGTCATTCCCTCACACGTGCCCCCCTGTGCGCTCACCGCTCGTCGGATGGACGTTGACCCCATCGGGAGCGTCGCTCGATCTGCAGCGGGAGTTTCCAGGCTCTTAACGAGACTTAAAAGCATGCACGAGTGGTGAGAGGTTCGGCTTAAGTGTACGGAGAGAGTTTGCTTTTTATTTATTTATTTTATTTCCTCCGTCTGCATCCATGGTATTAAGAATGCGCTTGTTGGGGCGCAGACTCTGTATGCTTTTATTTTTATTTATTTATTTATTTATTTATTTATTTCTAAAGCCATACTTTTAAAATAATGGTTTTAATAAGATGTCATTATTGTTGTCTACCCTGTTTTTGTTTTTGTTTTTTTCCTTGGACTGTAAACCTCTTTCATGTTCATACCCATTCAGAAATAAGGTATTTTTCAGGACTGGGGAGAAAAACAATCCCCTAGGCGTTCGCGTCTGGGGAAAGTGCCTGTCAGGGATGTCGGCTTCAGTATAATCCCCACCCCGCCTCACGCAGCCTTATCAGCGGGCTCACGTTTCATTTTCTGACGCGAATAACACGGCGTCGTGTTCTCGCTCTCAGGCTGAAGAAGAGGCGGCAGCTGAAGCAGGGCCAGTCGGAGCGAGCGGCGGCGAAAGAGAGCCAGTCGGACGCAGCGTCGAGGGGCTCGGTCATCCGCGAGCCCGCCCCCAACGCACAGCCCAAAAGCGAAAAGCCCAGTAAAAGCGAGAGGACGCTGAGCGGAGAGTCAGGTAAGGCGATGTGAAGTCATAAGTGAAGTCGGGAAATATTATTTACATGTTTTCGGTGTGAGAGTACGGCTATTTTACACCTCCCGGGTTTTTTCCCCTTCACGTTTCATCTCCGTCCTTAAATTCACTCGATTTTGGCGAAGGTTCCCTGCTGTTTTTTTTTTTTTTTTAAAGTTAATTAATTATTTCTTTATTTTATATAGATTCATTCATTCATTCATCTTCTACCGATCTTTATCCGATCTTCCCTCGGGTGACGGGGAGTCTGTGCCTATTTCAGGCGTCACACATTCATACACTAGGGACAATTTTCCAAGGTGTTAATCAACCTACCGTGCATGTTTTTGGACCGGGAGGAAACCGGAGAACCCGGAGAAAAAACCCCCTGAGGCACGGGGAGAACATGCACAAACTCCACACACCCCCATGGCCGAGATGGGAATCGAACCCGGACCCTGGAGGTGTGAGGCGAACGTGCTAACCACTAAACCACCATGCCCCTATATATATGTATGTATGTATGTGTGTATATATATATATATATATATATATATATATATATATATATATATATATATATATATTCTCCTTTGTGCTTTTACTAAGAGATCTGAAGCATTATATTACAGAAATAAAAGGTCTATACACACCACACACACACACACACACACACGCACTTGTTCTCAACATAAACACAGAGACCTGAAACTATTTGCTGAGCAGACAATAACACAGGGGCCAGGCAAAAAAAATTGTTTATAAAGGATGTTACACAGCTACTAGGCACTAGAGTGTATTTTTCCTTCCCCTCCCCACCCCCCTTCCCCCACCCCCCTCCCGGACAATTAACATAGATAATATATAAACGCCCGGGAGCGACAGTAGAAATATTTGTAGTCATAAAGTTATTTATTACACTTTTGCCAACATCCTGAGGAAAGAATAGAGGATCTTTTTTTTTTTTCTTCTTCTTCTTCTTCAATATTTGTTGTTCTTTGATCAAATGCATTGCCCAATCATTTGAGCGACTGGGTGTGATACTGAGCCTTGGTCAATATGGCACTTTTTCCTGCATTTAAATGGGGCTCTGGAAATAGGAACTCGAATAGATATTTATTTGTTTGTTTGTTTGTTTATATTTATTGTTATTTATTTATTTTTTTTAAAAGAGTACTTATTTCAACCCAAATTGGAAGTTTGTACATTGTCAGGAAGCGAGGGTCAGAGCACAGGGTCGGTTAAGTGGGAGTTTGGTGGTGCTGGGACTTGAACCCCTGACCTGCGTAAGCCATTTTCCTGCCTGACTTTTCTTTTTATTTATTTATTTATTTATTATTAAATCTTTTCCCCCCTCTGTATTTCATAAAATTGAACTCATTTTGGCCCCATCTGTACAACATATGTAAATGCTGATGAAATGCAACAGTCGGGGTTACTAGATATGTTTTCAAGGGATATTTTTAAAGAAAATATCTCTGATTTATTTCTCAGGAGCTCCTGGTTCCAACAGACTGCATACGACTAGGAAAAAAGGAAATTGCTGGCTCTGATGATGTTTCTCATTCCCCGGCATTTCGTATTGTTTGTGTCTGTGATTTATAATCGCACTCTTGAGGACGGTTTCCTCTTTTGAGTGCCGGTTCCTGTCAAGGTTTCTTCCTCATACCATCTAAGGGAGTGTGTATGTCCCCCCCCACACACACACACACATGCACGCTTGCTCATTGGGGATGAATACACTTAGTTTACTTATTTAATATTCTATTTGATCATATTATGCAATTTGTCAATGAAATTATGACTGTTTTTTTTTTCCATATTGACAAAACAGTCTGCAATAATTGATCTTTCCAGGCGACAACTGTGACACCAATGAACAGGCCAAGAAAGGGAAAAGAAAGCCGCCCGGGACTGTAGAGTACACGGTAATCGATCAAAATCGATTTGATCGATGTATGTAAAAATAGTAAAAATAATAATACTAATTTAAAGTGTGTTGACGGTTATGGGATTTAAAAAACCGTGGGTGTGTGTGTGTTTGTGCAGGTGAGCTCGAAGGACACTTTAAACAGCATTGCACTACAATTCAATATCACCCCAAATAAACTAGTGCAGCTGAACCGGCTCTTCTCTCGCAGCGTGCTTCCCGGACAGGTGAGTCCCAGCCGGGGTTATTTCCCATCCATCCATCCCTACATCCCTCCCTCCGTCCGATTGTCGTGCCCAGTATAATGAGTTTCCCTTTTGCCATTCACTTACAGAAACTCTTTGTCCCTGATATGGGGCAGGCGGAGACAACCAAAGATTTATCAGACTCGGTGACCGTGTTAAAGGTAAAAGAACAAGACAAACAATTGGATAACATTCATTAAGATATTGTTTTAACGTATATACGCGTGTTTATTTGCACTCGTGATGCTTTATACCATATGTTGCTACTTTTTTTCCATCATGTTATGCATATTTTACCGGTTTTCCGCCAGAGGCTATTTATTTTACAGCTCCTATTTTTTTTTCCAACCAGCTCCAACACACGCTTACACCAGCTAAGGCCATGAGATATTACACAAACACGCAAATATTCAGCGATTCTCAAAAACAAGTTAAAGCGCGCGCGGGGGGGGGGGGGGGGTGGGGGGGTGGGGGGGGGGGGGGGGGGGGGGGTGTAAACTTTAGAGCACGTTTACGATCCACGCAGACTGTCATCGTGGGATATTTGTGAATAACTCGAAGTCTGTTGTTAATAATTATTCTCTATTTATTAATTAATCTATTTATTTATTTATTTTATCTTAAGAGGGTTTGGAAGTTTTAAGTCCTCAGGACAAACAACGGACAACAAATACTTTTGTTTTGGTCTTAATACGCTCAAACGCACTTATGACGTGAGATGTTTACGCCCCGTTAAAAGAATTCAGTTTTGTTTATTTAACACGGACATGACAAAGATTATTCCATTCATATGCTTGGACCTGTTGCCAATTCAGTTCTTATCGGATCCTGAGCATGAGCATGCAAATGTGTGTGTGTGTGTGTGTGTGTGAATAATATATATATATATATATATATATATATATATATATATATATATATATATATATATACTACCGTAAACCGTAAATTCTGGACTATAAGCCGCTACTTTTTTCCTAGGTTTTGAACCATGCGGCTAATAATAAGGTGCGGCTATTCTGCAGATTTTTTCCAGACCGCTAGGGGCTCTAACCGGAATTAGAATCAAAACTAACACAAAATAAATGCAAAGAAGAAGAATGCGCTAGTTCCTCTTTAGCAGATATAAGTGTGTAGAAGCGGATAGAAGGAGGACAAACTCTATCTTTACAAGGTTAAGGTGACGTGATTTCACACACAGGAGAAATGAAGATAAATACTGTAAATAGCGCTTATTTTCTCTTGGTTCTGTCCCGTTTTAATCAGCAAAGTTGCTGCTCGGTGCTCTCTCTCCTCTCCCTGCTCTTTTCCCCACACACACACCCACACCACCACACACACACACACACACACACACACACACACACACCACAATACAGCCTCAGCGGTTCTTGATTTTCCCTCTCCCGATATAAGCCCGGTTCACTCTACAATCCCCGTCCGGGCTCGTAGCACATACCTAGTGTCGCGGACACGGACGCTCGATATATGTTTATGCCTAACCTTTGTCTGTTCCCGATTCCACGGACTCCTGCTCTCCGGTACTCCCGGTACCACGGCGCGCAGAGCGCAAGGCTCCCTAGCCTGTCTGGCCGCTCCGTATGAGCGGCGTCTCCTGAGTTCTTTATTCTAATAAATCCTGTTTTGTATGAATTCCGGATCTCCGCGTCTCTGTGCAGCGTCCACCGTTACACCGTGTTAAAATACAGGTTAGGAAAGGATCTATTTAGGTACATACATGTACATTTACAATTCAAAAGCGGATGCGGCTTGTATGCAGGTGCGGCTTATTTATGATTTTTTTGGGGTTTTTTTTTTTAAATAGAGCAGATGCGGCTTATATGCAGGTGCGCTTTATAGTCCAGAATTTACGGTGTATATATATATATATATATATATTATATATATATATATATATATATATATATATATATATATATATATATAAGAAAAAATTGTTATTCATATTTTAAAAGAAAATTGGAATTCCGAAATACATCGGGGGAAAAAAAAGTCGAGCTAGATTAAAAAATAGACAGAATTGGGCACGGTGGTTTAGTAGTTAGCACGTTCGCCTCACACCGCCAGGGTCCGGGTTCGATTCCCGTCTCGTCCATGTGTGTGTGGAGTTTGCATGTTCTCCCCGTGCCTCAGGGGGTTTTTCTCCGGGTTCGGTTCTCCGGT
Organism: Kryptopterus vitreolus; assembly: GCA_030449085.1. Taxonomy (NCBI): domain Eukaryota; kingdom Metazoa; phylum Chordata; class Actinopteri; order Siluriformes; family Siluridae; genus Kryptopterus; species Kryptopterus vitreolus. Next base: position 2,625,467 of record JACRUU010000025.1, read on the forward strand.
TTCCTCCCCGGCGGTCCAAAAACATGCACGATAGGTTGATTGGCACCTTGGAAAAATTGTCCCTAGTGTATGAATGTGTGTGTGTGTGTGTGTCCTGCGATGGTTTGGCATTCCATCCAGGGTGTATCCTGCCTTAATGCCCATAGACGCCTGAGATCCCCGTGCACAGGATCCCGTGACCCGAGGGGAAGATCGGATTTAAGCTCCCCGATAGACCTGGGATTAGAGGTAAGGAGATCGGATATAGCGGTAGAAGATGAATAAATGGAAATAAATATGAATATATTAAATATTTAAATAAATATTGATGGAAAAAAGCCACTTCAAATAAATAAAAAGTTGCATTTAAAATGACGAATAAACAGCCCGCGATTCTACTGATTCGCCTGTAGGGGCCGCTCTTGTACAGTACAACGCAACCCGGAAAAACTATCAGTATGGATTTTTTTCCCCACCAATCAAAACTCGGTGCAAAAGCGTTCACAAACCTGTGTTTCAGGAGGACAAACCGAGCCGCAGGCTGCGTCGCCGCGAACTCTCGCCTTCTTCCGAGGATGAGAGCCCGGCCCGATTTCTCAAGATGAGTTGCAAGTACTTCACCGATGGCATGGTGAGTAGCATTTATTTACGGATTGGGTTTATTTGTTGTTCTGTTTGTGAAACCTGTGCGCTTCGTCAGGGCGTTGTTGGCGGCGTGATGATCGTGACACCCAACAACATCATGTTCGACCCGCACAAGTCGGACCCGTTGGTGATCGAGCACGGCTGCGAGGAGTACGGCCTGATCTGCCCGATGGAAGAGGTGCTGTCCGTGGCGCTGTACGACGACGTGTCGCGCATGCAGCTGAAGGACGCTCTGCCGTCGTAAGCAGCCACGCGTTTCCCTTTCAGACGTCTCGTTCTATATGTGTGTTTCTATATAAACGCCGCAGTCCGGGTCTCGCATAACGCGAATCATTGTTTATTGACATTGCCATTTCATTCTTCTATCATTTATCCGCTTTATCTTTTTTGGTTATTCCTTTTGCAATGCGTTTCTCATTTATCATTTAGTTTCCTTTCAGTTCTGTCATGTTTTTTAAGTTCTTTTTGTTTTTGTTTCTCTTGTTTAATTTTCCTTTCCGTCACCCGCACGATGGCCGCCGTTTCCTCGGTAGTGACATACCTCAGGATCTGTGTCCGTTATACAGGCCGGGCGAGTGGGTGGAGCTCCCATCCGAACAAGACCTGAACCCCTTTAGCCGCTTCGAGGCGCTCGGGAAACCCGACCGCCCCATCGTGTTGGACGACATCGAGGCGCCGGCCGATTGCCCGCAAGCCGACAAGTCGCCGTCCGACGAAGGCTTCACCGAACTCGAGCTCTTGCAAAACGACTCGGGCAACGAGAACGCCAGCACCGAAACGTCCCAAAGCAGGCCCGGGACCGCCAACACAACCTGCCCGAGTCTGGAGGAGGCGTCCTTACCAAATTCCCTGGAGGCAAGAAGGAGCGTTCTCCCAGACCGGAAAGTGCAGGCCGCGAGGTCGTGTGATCCGGACCCAGTCGAGGAGGACGAAGGCCTTCATAACCGTTCCGCAGACGAGATGGCAGAGAGCAGCAGTGCAGCAGGACACGCGGTCGGTGCAGAGGACGAGGAAAAAGACTCCAACACGGCTAAAACGCTCTCGCAGAGAGCAGAGCAAGTCGTAATAACTGAGGACCAAACAAGAATGGCAGGTGACGGTGATGTGAAAGGGGACGCTGGGAAATGTGGTCCTTCCCGACCAATCGACGAAGGCTATAACCAAAATACAGAAAGACCAAACGCAGATGAACAACGTAACAAGGAGGAGGAAGATTCGCGAAACGATGAGACGGAGATGTCGTGGCTGATGAAGCGGATGCAGGGTCCAATCGAAGGTAAGACGATATCCGTCTTACGATAGAACATTTGGAGGTCGAACGATTAATTGGGTCGATTGATGGAATTAACGGCTTTCTGATAAAATGCATAAAAAAAAAGCGTTGTGGTGGTTGCGTTAAACGGTCCGAGAGTGACCTCTAGAGGCGAATCATTAACACCACATGCTGTTAATTTTAAGAGACTGGAGAAGGTTTTAATAAGAAGAATAATTTAAGTTTAATAATAACTCATTCATCTTCTAGCGCTTTATTCGATCTTCCCTCGGGTCACGGGGAGTCTGTGTCTATCTCAGGCGTCTATGGGCATTAAGGCAGGATACACCCTGAATGGAATGCCAACTCGTCGCACACACATACACACACACTCACATTCACACATTCATACACTAGGGACAATTTTTCAAGGTGCCAATCAACCTACCGTGCATGTTTCTGGACCGGGGGAGGAAACCGGAGAACCCGGAGGAGAAAAACCCCCTGAGACACGGGGAGAACATGCAAACTCCACACACACATGGCCGAGACGGGAATCGAACCCAGACCCTGGCGGTGTGAGGCGAACGTGCTAACCACTAAGCCACCGTGCCCCCACGTTTAATAATAATAATGATAATGAATATTAATAATTATTGAAATAATAATAATTTAGTACGTTTTAATAATAAAACGTATTAAGAATCATTTTTAGTAAGTTTTTTTTATGTATTTTTTTTTTCTTTGATGACACATTGTAAAAAGCGCTTTATAAATAAAATTGAATTGAATTGAATTGAATTTGCCAGTCGTTTCCACTATTTATAATATACATTATAGCACATTTTCATGATTCAGTACCGCTTTTTTAAAATTATTTATTTATGTATTATATTTTTATATCAGCATCCATTCCATTTTAGCATCTCTAGGGGAAAAAAAAACTCACATGGATCCTGGATTTAAAATATAATAAATTAAATGTAAATGTAATATATACGATATATATATATATCTATATATAGATATCTATATATATATATATATATATATGTATGTATGTATGTGTGTGTGTGTATATATTATATATGTATATATATATATATATATATATATAGTATATATATATATATATATATATATATATAATAATATATATATATATATATATATATATAGATAGATAGATATAGATATAGATATAAAGATCCATCATAGAGTGTATAGAGACATAAAATATAAAATGGCAAGAAAAATGCAGAACCGAAACTCGCTTTTCATCCGTTAGCGCGGTGGCATTGCGAAAACAAGCGCGACACTGAAACTCTAGTAAGAGAAGCCGTTTATTTATGTATTCATTTATTTATTGCGAGTGTATCTTTTGCAGATATGCTCCTGAATGCAGAAGAGAAAAGCAAGAAACCCCCCATGTTCCTCTGCTTCAAAGTGGGGAAGCCAATGAAGAAATCCTTCGCCACGGGTCGAACCTCGAGCCCCACGCACTTCTTCGGGAGCCGGGGGAAGCACCCAGAGTACTGGTTTGCGGTGCCTCAGGAAAGGTACGCCGCAGCACGCGTTCTTATCACTGCTAGATATCGTGGTGTAAATATAGGCCGTGTTTACACAGCTGGCAAGAAAGAAAAAGCACGAATAGTTCACAAGGTCTGACTTTGGGTTGAACGATATATCATAAAAAAAAAAAAAATGGTCACGATCTCGATCCATACGATCTCGTTTATAAATGATGCTGAGTTGCTTCCCAGAAACCCAAACACCGCACCACCGCCAACTAGTGTTTGGGAATAGTCACTGCAGAGCGACATATAAGTATATAGTATTGTTTGTTTGTATTTTTTTTTTCTCAGGGTGGACCATCTGTACTCCTTCTTCATCCAGTGGTCTCCTGATGCCTACGGGAAAGACGCACAGGAGCAGGGCTTCGTAGTGGTGGAGAAAGACGAACTCAACATGATCGATAACTTCTTCAGTGACCCGGTACCCAGAAATTGGGAGGTGAATGCCCTTTGTCCGAGTAGCGCTTCACGTTATTTTCTCCCCGACGCTGTCCTTTGTCTTCGAAATAAAACCGAAGGCGCTCGTTGTGCTTCTCGTACCTTTCCCCAGATCATCACCATGAACGAGGCAAGGAGGAGGCAGAGTTTTGGCAATTTTGAAGACGACGAACCGCTGGACCTGCTGTCCGTCCTGACCGACCCCAGCACGTTGCTCGAGGATACGCATATCGAGAAGGTACTAGAACAAATTTCGTGCCGTACGATCAATCTTCCAGGGTTCCTCCGCATTTCTGCCAAATTTGATTTGCGATAAAAAATTGTTCTTTTTTTTTTTTCCCACCCCTAATATTAACGGAAGGCTACTTCACTTATCTAGTGTTGTATGATATATCGGTACCTAAAAGGTATCACGATACACGGCCTTTAAAACGATTCTTTATTTTATTAGTACCGATACTAAAATAAATAAATAAATAAATAAATCACTGCTGTCGTTTCTAGTGTTGGACTATAGGGGGGACTATTGTGTACATATGTACTTTTTTTTTTCCCCTCTCTGACTTTTATGCTGATGAACTTTTGTAAATGATTAAAGATTGCTATTTATTTATTAATTTTTAAATGAGCTTTTTTTCACCTTGGTATCGATAGCGTGATATTTAATCTAGCAATCGAATCGAAGTCAAAATTTTGGACATCACCTTGATTAATCCGACTTTTTCATCTAAAAACAATTTTTACGTTTTTATTTGACAAATTCTTCCGTTTCCTGTCGTTTATTTACCTTCCGAATCTCTTTGGACTCTCAGCAGTGACTAGAATTAATGACTAAAATTGATCCCCTTTGGATATGCACGGCTGTGATTGGTAGTTGCGTCGGGAGGCAGCAGTTGCCGTGACAGAATAGCGCCCCCTCTATACGCTTATCTTGTATTTATTTATTTTTTTAATTATACAGAGTTTCAGCGCCCCTATTTTTTTAATTATACAGAGTTCAGGGTACAGCGCCCCCTGGAGCAACGTTAAGGGCCTTGCTCAAGGACCCAAGGGTGGTGATACCAGGTATCGAACCCCCGACCTTCCGACCAATCCCCCACCACCACCCCCCCCCAATCCTTTTTTTTTTGGATTGTAACATGTTAAAAGTTGAGGTGGTGGCTTAGCGGTAAGGTGTTGGCCTCTGAACCAGAAGATCGCAGGTTCAAACCCCGCAATCACCAAGCTACCACTAGTGGGCCGTCTGCCAAAGGGCATCTGCCAAATACTGTAAATGTAAATGTGAAAGTTGGAATTTAAAATCGTTATTTTACACGTTACAAGCGTTTTTTTTTTTTAGGGTAGAATGGATATTTGTAAGCATGATATATGCTCACGATTATTATTATTATTATTATTTGTTTTTATCGTTTCCGTCCGGCACAGCTGGCTGCTCGACTCCCGGCTCGAGTTCAGGGTTATCCGTGGAGGTTGGCCTACAGCACGGTGGTGCACGGGACCAGCTTGAAGACGCTGTACAGGAACCTCGGGGAGCTGGACTGCCCTGTTCTGATGGTCATCAAAGACATGAACGACCAGGTACACACCATCTTTATATGGAAGTTTGTTATCCCTGATGAATCGTATTTCACCTGGATATCTATCTATCTAATCTATCTAATCTAATCTAATCTATTTTTAAATGTAGATTTTGGGAGTTTTCTCCACTCACCCATTCCGAGTTAGCGAACACTATTATGGCACCGGGGAGACTTTTCTCTACACCTTCAACCCCGAAATTAAGGTCAGGAAACAGCCGTATCGCTACAGATCCGTCTACGGTCAATCCGATTGGACGTCTTCTCAAGTCCTCGTTTTTTTTTTTTTTTTTTTTTGATTCCAGGTGTTTCGTTGGACCGGAGAGAATTCCTACTTCGTAAAGGGAAACTTGGATTCGCTCCAGATCGGAGGCGGAGGGTAAGTCTGTACATCTGTACATTCGGACGGATCAACGAATGTGTCTTTTTTTTTTTTTTTTTTTTTTTTTTTTTTTTTTTTTTTGCGTCTCATCTCGAGCGTACCTCCCTCCGCAGGGGTCGTATCGGCCTGTGGCTGGACGCCGACCTCAATCACGGGACCACCTCCAAATGCTGCACGTTCAACAACCAACCGCTGTCCTCGCACCAAGACTTCGCCGTGCAAAACCTCGAGGTCTGGGCCTTCGAGTGAAACCCCGACCCGCACAAATATCTTTTCCACGCGCAAAAATTGTATAAATATCCGTCTGTCCACCGAATTAAAGGGAAGAGAGTAGCTTCTGTCCGTGCCTCGATTTAGACCGCCTTCCTGTACACCGCTCCCAGCATGCAATAGTGTACGGCGTAGACACGACCCTTCCCAATGCGTTTTTCTTTTTTAATGTATATAAAGAGTTTCTTGTGGATTCGTCAAAACAGGGATACGACGATTGGAGCAAAAAAGGGAGATCGGATCGGGTTAAAAGGGCGACGCGGTTTGCGCGAAACACATTCCATTCGACGAAAGAGAATATCGCCTCGACCAAAGCGTTTTATTCATTCCCGCCCATGTACATTTTGTTTTATATATTCGTGTTTTTTTGTTTTGTTTTGTTTTTTTTTTAAAACATTCCAATTTTTTTTTTTTTAATAAATAATAATAATAATTATTGGAAAAAAAAACAGGTCGGGTGTGTATGTGTGTGTTTTCCTGTGAGGATTCTGTCGTGTTCATTTCTATTACAAACGACCTCCTTGGGTCGCCACTGGGGAAAAAAAAAAAAAAGTGCACATGGTGGGAAGCGATGTCAGTATTAACGTAATCCGCGACACCTCAGTGGCGAATAGTAGCGTTACGAGTCGAAGCGCACCAATCGTACCCGCATGCTTTCATCCTCCGTCGGCATTCCTTCTTTTTACACGGGGTCTCCATGTGTGCGAACGAAATAAATGTGAAAATGTGTTTTTGTTTGTTTGTTTTTTCCCTTTATCACTACAGTCCCGTATAATCATGTATCGGTGAGCAATTACGTTTTTTTCCCCCCTCGGCAATCGCGATCGCTCGTTTGCAGTATGTGCACTAAATTCCCGACTCGACGTTTTTGTTCACACGTTCGATGTAATAAATATTGTGCGGGTAAAATTCCATCACGCTTTTCCCAAAGGGTCCTTTTGTTTCCCCGCCGAGATTTTCCAGCAAGGTCGCCAATGTATTGTCTGCTATAACGCTCTTATTATCGCCTCATAAGCATAGTAAGCTAGCTGGTGTTTTTTTTTGTTTTTGTTTGTTTGTTTGTTTTTTTGTTTTTCCCCCACCCCAATACAAATGCTCGACTGCGTGTTACACCACAGGGTTCGGTACTAACCTTTCCAGTTTCACTTCCGCTGGGCGTTTTCCACTTCACATATACGTGACATGCGTTCCCCGGAATGCAAGAAATAGCATTTAGCGTGTTACATGCGACATAATCATTCGTAGCTGTGCTAGTCGTTACAGGACGCACCAATACTAAATATACCTCCTAGTTATGTCGCCAATATGACCAGCGAGATTACACCACCATGCTTCTTTCTGCAGATCCGCTGTTCAGTTCTGAACCCCCCCTCCCACTTCTTTATTTCAAGGTGCATTTCATCACAAGTTGATGGCATTATGTCTTGCCTTACAGTGTCATTTGGACTTGACGTGTTCATATACGCATTATAACGTTCTACCGTTTAACGCGAAAGGCGATAACGTATTTATAGCAAATGAGCATTGAGCAATGAGCGACCTTGCTGGAAGATCTCCACACGGCATCCAGGCGTGCACCGGTCCTGGCTGCACTTACGGGTTTCTTTTGCAGTAGCGTCCCTACACTTCCATGTTACCACCAATGAATGTTCTATTTATTGTTGCCATGTTGAATTGAATCGAATAAAAGTCATAAATATAAAACGCGACTCGTTTTTATCCTTTGCCTGGGTTTATTTTGAAATGAGCCACGTTTGACAAAGAATGCTTTAACAGGAAAGCTTTATTTATAAAGAGCCCCCCCCCCACCTTTTGTCCATGAAGATTTACAGTAATGCTGCTAACTAAAAGAATAATCCGCAACCCCAACCCCCCCAAACCCCACCCCACCACTTCTGTGCTATAATGCGATTCGAACAAGCAAAAAAAAAAACGAATGCGATGATCTCCGTCCTTTCCCGTGTAATCTAGTCCTGCTGTTGGGAACTCCCCGTGTAGAAGTTGGGCTGAGAAAGGGGCACCTGCTCCCACGGCGCCGGGCCGTTATCGGGGGCTCTCGGGTGGTGCGCGCCGCTCTGCTGACTCCAGATGAACAACTGGCGGGCAAACAGTGGCTCCACCTACAGGCGAAAAATGGCAACAAACGGTCTTCGCCGGGTTCCATTTGGTTTCGAGTGTGGCGGTAAATGGCGTAGGCGTTGTAGGTACCTGCACGGTTAATGGCCTCCTGTGAGAGTGCATTTCGTGACACTGCTCGAAATACAGCAGGACCTGGAAACCCGGAGGAGGACGCGCATGGAGACAGTAACCTTGCAAGTCTGAAAGAGAAGTGTTAAGACACAACAGGAGGGGAAAGTCTTTATCCCAGTTCGTTTTGGAAGCCGGGGTCAGCCACGATACAGCGCCCCCCTGGAGCACAGGACGTTAAAGGGCCCAAGAATATGCGATACCGTCGCTCGGACTCTGTGCTTCAATGAATTGAATACAATTTCCTACCACGGAAGCATCCAAAGATACCTTCTAACCTGTGATGAACTGCTGGATGTCCAGAAGTTTGCTTGTCTGGTTCCTCTCAAGTTTATACGGCTTGTCAGAATGAGGACTGGTGGTGGTGGTGGTGGGCGCCAGCTCCCAATACACCCTGGCGCCGCACAGGCGACGAGCGCACAGGCCGTCGGGGGTCATCCAGATGAGCACGCCACGCTCCAGCTCCGTGCCCTCGCCCTGAGGAAGGGGCACCAGTTGGGGGCCTCCGTAACTCGGGTTCTCCTCATACGGAGCCAAAATGCAGCCTTCTGTGCTGG
>JACRUU010000025.1:2639387-2649387 GCA_030449085.1 Kryptopterus vitreolus
GATAGATAGATAGATAGATAGATAGATAGGTAGATATATAGATAGATAGATAGATAGATAGATAGATAGATAGATAGATAGATAGATAGATAGATAGATAGATAGATAGATAGATAGATAGATATTTTATTCATCAGAAATTGACAGTTTCCGGTGTTATCCGCAGACAGAGGGAAAAGGGATGTGTCTATCTTTCTATCTGTCTGTGTCTGTCTGTCTGTCTGCCTGTCTGTTTATCTGTTTATCTATTTATCTGTTTATCGTATATTACACACGGCTGTTTATCTGTTTATATGTATATTACACACAGCTGTTTATCTGTTTAACTGTTTATCTGTATATTACACACGGCTGTTTATCTGTTTATCCGTATATTACACACGGCTGTTTATCTGTTTATCTGTTTATCTGTATATTACACACGGCTGTTTATCTGTTTACCTGTTTATCCGTATATTACACACGGCTGTTTATTTGTTTACCTGTTTATCCGTATATTACACACGGCTGTTTATCTGTTTATCTGTTTATCTGTTTATTACACACGACTGTTTATCTGTTTATCTGTATATTAAACACGGCTGTTTATCTGTTTATCTGTTTATCTGTATATTACACACGGCTGTTTATCTGTTTATCTGTTTATCTGTTTATCTGTTTATCTGTTTATCTGTATCTGTTTATCTGTATATTACACACGGCTGTTTATTTGTTTATCTGTTTATCTGTATATTACACATGGCTGTTTATCTGTTTATCTGTTTATCTGTATATTACACACGGCTGTTTATCTGTTTATCTGTATATCTGTATATTACACACGGCTGTTTATCTGTTTATCTGTTTATCTGTATATTACACACGGCTGTTTATCTGTTTATCTGTTTATCTGTATATCTGTATATTACACACGGCTGTTTATCTGTTTATCTGTATATTATACACGGCTGTTTATCTGTTTATCTGTTATTATCCGTTATTACACACGTATATTACACACAGCTGTTTATCTGTTTATCTGTATATTACACACGGCTGTTTATCTGTTTATCTGTATATTACACACGGCTGTTTATCTGTTTATCTGTATATTATACACGGCTGTTTATCTGTATATTACACACGGCTGTTTATCTGTTTATCCGTATATTACACACGGCTGTTTATCTGTTTATCTGTTTATCTGTATATTACACACGGCTGTTTATCTGTTTATCTGTTTATCTGTTTATCTGTATATTACACACGGCTGTTTATCTGTTTATCTGTTTATCCGTATATTACACACGGCTGTTTATCTGTTTATCTGTATATTACACACGGCTGTTTATCTGTTTATCTGTTTATCTGTATATTACACACGGCTGTTTATCTGTTTATCTGTATATTATACACGGCTGTTTATCTGTATATTACACACGGCTGTTTATCTGTTTATCTGTTTATCCGTATATTACACACGGCTGTTTATTTGTTTATCTGTTTATCTGTATATTACACACGGCTGTTTATCTGTTTATCTGTTTATCTGTTTATCTGTTTATCTGTATATTACACACGGCTGTTTATTTGTTTATCTGTTTATCTGTATATTATACATGGCTGTTTATTTGTTTATCTGTTTATCTGTATATTACACATGGCTGTTTATCTGTTTATCTGTTTATCTGTTTATCTGTATATTACACACGGCTGTTTATTTGTTTATCTGTTTATCTGTTTATCTGTATAATGCCCCCCCCCCTCCCCTCCCTCTTCTCTCACCAAATGATTTTCCCAGAAATCTCTACATCTTGCGGTTGCTCGTCAGGTATTCAAATGAAGTGTAGCATCGTTCAGGCCACCTGCATGCTCTTATCATTACACAGCGAAAAAACATGCTGAGTCAATACAATACCACAGATCAACGACAATACAGAGCGAATACACACAGCGCATTCATCCGTCAGCGCCAAAGCGTTATTACAGCCGCGCGAAGGAGACACATTTTCACTCTGACTCATTATACATGCTGTTATTATAATAAATATCGTTAATATAGTCATATTTAAAAAAATTATCTTTACACAGGGACTCGATGCAGCACCGAGATTTCTGACATCCATCCATTTATTAACATCATTAATAATAATAAAAAAAACAGTCTTTAGAGAAAAAACATATCTGTAAAATTAGTATAAAAGAAATAAAATTGTTCAAACAAACAAATAAATAAATAAATAAAAATGTACCGATATAACTGAAAAATAATACGTCGCGTGAATAACGTAATGAAATATTTTACATTGAAAAATAGGTCAAATATAAATAAAAAAAAAAAACACGTGAATTTTTTCAACTCCCTTTTTAATTTCAAATGATCATTTTTCATTCATAATAATATTTATAATAATAACTTAAATCTTATGATCTCTGTTTTCGGCAACTCGTTAAATCGTTTAAAAGTTGATTGGAAATCGGAATAAAGCCTAAAATACGCGTGACGGCACTTCAACTTTAATGCGTTATTATATCGAATTTTCTTTCGCAGAAACCGAAACATATACGCGATAATATCGTTTCTGACTTTACAATCGGTGTTTTTTTTTATCGGCCTCGTTGCCGCCGCATCCACCCTTTTCATTCTGAAACCTCAAGACGCTGTAATATCACATATTCAATATCAAATGTAAACAAAAACGCTTGTTTCTCCTCCACGTTATTACAATGGAAAGGGCCACGCTAATGTCGTCACACATTACGGATATAAACCAGTGAAATTTGTAGCACTTTCCATTTTCCATTATGCTCTGAAAACTGGGAGAAGAAAGTCACACTTTCAGGTGTGTGTGTGGTGTGTGTGTGTGTGTGTGTGTGTGTGTGTGTGTGTGTTTTTTTCAGTGGTGACATTTCTCTTCTGAACTGTGTTTCAAAACAACACTGATTTTGTCCTGGTTGTGTTGCACACACACACACACACACACACACACACACACACATTAAGTAGTTCATCCGATTTTCATAGCTTTTGTGTATTCTTGACTATTGACAAAACAAACAAACAAACAAAAAAAACAACAACTATATACCCTGAATATTATGTCCAACTAAATAATTAATTTTAAAAAACCCAAATGTGTGCCTATCCTTTGAATTGATGTAAAATAAAATAAAAAAATTGTATGGTATATATATATATATATATATATATATATATATATATATATATATATATATATATACTATAATGCAATAATAACCCCCACACCCCCCCCCCCCCCACACACACACACACACACACACACCCTCCTGCACCCCCCTTAAAGATCCTACCAAAACAGCTGCTGCCATGTTTTTGCTCTCACATGCTAAAAGATGCTCACAGGCTTTTCTCATTTGAAGTGAAAGAAAAAACCGGAAAACCAGAGTTACTAAAAGAGTCCGACACCTTGTTCCAAAAGCAAGAAACAGCAAAAGTCCTAATCAAATGTGGTGAGGGAGAGGAAGCCAGAGACCATCTTACCCTGGGCAGATGTTCACAACATGGCTGAAAGACGGATGTTTAAGGCCTACCTGGTCTACATGCGTTAATTCATCCAGTAAGTGACCTGATCATTTATTCTCGGAATAATTCAACATCAGTGCTACTTATTTTCACCTCTGATATTAATATTATACAGTAATACTGGGCTTTGACCAGTGCAGTGTTCACCAGCGCATCCATTCAGATCCTTTCTAAAGGCCTCAGTGGGATGGATTTCTTTATATTCACACATAAACACAATAAAGATAGATGAATTACTAAATAGATAGATAGATAGATAGATAGATAGATGGATGGAGGATGGAGATGGATGGATGGATGGATGGATGGATGGATGGATGGACATGGATGGACAGATAGACGGGTAGACAGATAGATGGATAGACGGATAGATGAATGGATGGATGGATGGATGAATTGTTAGTAGCTAGATAGATAGATAGATAGATAGATAGATAGATAGATAGTAGATAGATAGATAGATAGATAGATAGATAGATGAATTATTAGATAGGTCCTGATAGATAGACAGATAGATAGATAGATAGATAGATAGCAGATAGATAGATAGATAGATAGATAGATAGATAGATAGATAGATAGATAGATAGATAGATAGATAGATAGATAGATAGATAGATAGATAGATAGATGATAGATGATAGATAGATAGATAGATAGGACAGAGTAGATAGATAGAGATAGATAGACAGATAGACAGATAGATAGATAGATAGATAGATAGATAGATAGATAGATAGATAGATAGATAGATAGATAGATAGATAGATAGATAGATAGATAGATGGATGGATGGATGGATGGATAGACAGATAGACGGATAGATGAATGGATGGATGGATGGATGGATGGATTGGTAGATAGATAGATAGATAGATAGATAGATAGATAGATAGATAGATAGATAGATAGATAGATAGATGAATGAATTATTAGATAGGTCCTGAGTAATAGACAGATAGACGGATAGATGAATGGATGGATGGATGGATGAATTGTTAGATAGATAGATAGATAGATAGATAGATAGATAGATAGATAGATAGATAGATAGATAGATAGATAGATAGATAGATAGAGAGATAGAATAATAGATAGATAGATAGATAGATAGATAGATAGATAGATAGCGATAGATAGATAGATAGATAGATAGATAGATAGATAGATAGATAGATAGATAGATATTGATATAGATAGATAGGTCCTGAGTAATATAGATAGAGATAGATAGATAGATAGATAGATAGATAGATAGATAGATAGATAGATAGATAGATAGATAGATAGAATGTTGAATATAAATACACTTTATATTCACTTCGTACACTAGTATTTCTTTTTTTAATAAAGAAATCTTATTTTTATTCCATTTTTATCTTATTTCTATTTTTATTTTTTATTCAATTTGATCTTTTTTTTTATTTACATTTATTTACAATGTCTGCATTATTTTCTTTCTCTTTTTCTTTCCGTGATGTTTACATGTTGGACTGTCGTAAAAGGCACTTCACTGCATGTCCTACTGTGTATGTATGTGCACGTGACAAATCGTAAGTTGAATTTTAATTGAAATAAGAATATATATATATATATATATATAGATATATATATATGATTCAATAATCAGGATTCAAAAAAGATTCACCTCAATCTCATAAATTATTATAATATTATCATAAAACACCACCTCCCAAACCCCTGAATGTTATTACATCATATCAAAAGTTAGCTGTACGTTCACACAGATCCCTCCAAACCTATTTTTACAGATTCAAGTTTCTTTCCCGATTCAAGCCTTTTCAGTCAGGTCACGAGGGAAACGGATGTAATACGACTTAACGAATATACTTTAGGTTTTTTTTTACGTTACAGGACGACGCTGAGAATGGCAGGTGTGGGGCAAAAAAAATCCCCCTAAAGCCCCGACTCGTTCTCACGTAGTTGTGCTGACAAAACAACATACAAATGTTCCACTGACCCTCTGGGTGCGAAATCTCAAGAGAGCCATGAATTAAACAGGGACACCCCCTCAAATGCACACTCACACCCGCACCCACACACACACACACACACACACACACACACACATTTTTTGTTACTATCGTTGTGAGGACATTTTTAATTTTTGTGAGGACACAAAGATTTTTTTCCTTTATTTCAATGTAGTTTGAACTAAAAACAAATATATATATATATATATATATATATATATATATATATATATATATATATATATATATATATATATATATATATATATATATGAGTAACTTTGAGTCTCCTGACTGGCTCATAGTGCTACAGAAGTCATGTGACTGAGGGGGTCCAGTTGACTCGGTGCCTATTAAAATATGCGCAGTCCGGTATGTCAGTACATGTGACGTCAAGCAGCCAACAAGAACTGAAACCACTTGATCACCTTTTGCAGAACCTCATAGCAACCACGGGGAAAAAAAAGTACTTTAAAATGTTGCCTGCAATTAACCTCATAAACGGATTGACGTTTGATCACACCCCTTGGTGCGGGAGTGGGGGGGGGGTTGGACGTTGTCCGGGTCGTTCTTCCCAAAACCGATGCGGAGGTTTCAGCTAATTCGTTGCACTTATATTTACGGCATTTGGCAGACGCCCATTATCCAGAGCGACTTACAACTGAGGCCTTGCTCAAGGGCCCCCACTAGTGGCAGCTTGGTGGAGGTGGGGTTTGAACTCATCTTCCAGTCCAGAGTCCACACCTTAACCACTAGGCTACCTGCCACTTTTGCTTGAAGTTTAAGTCTGGAAGTTCCATGATTTAAAGCATGCTCTTTCCTTTCCTTCTAAGGTCGTTGTGAGAGACATATTTCGGGTCACTTCCTTGCTGTTAGATGAACCCCTGACCAACCAGGCATGGACCAGAGGGACGGTACTGCATGGTGCTGCAAAACGCTGTGGTAATTTGAACCGAGCAAAACAGTTCCATACCATCATGTAGGCGCTAGCTTAGTGCAGGCATTGGACACAAGATAACAGGGTCAAATCCCACCACTAAGCTACCACTAGTGGGCGCTTGAGCGAGGCTCAGTTGGATAAGGGCGTCTGCCCAATGCCGCAACTGTAATGTTTTCCTTGGCAGTGTGACACACTCTACTTATAAGGAAGGGGGGGGGTGTACCTCAGTGGTTTAAAGCGCTGGGCTGTTGATCAGAAGATCCGGGTTCGAGCCCCGGTATGGCCAAGCTGCTTCCCTTGGGTCCTTGAGCAAGACCCTTAACCCTCTGTGTGCTCCAGGGGGTGCCGTATCATGGCCCCTGCACTCTGACCCCAGCTACCAACAACATATATATATATATTTATATATATATATATATATATATTTCACTGTGCTGTAATGTATATGTGACAAATAAAGGCTATTCTTCTTCGAACAATCGCCGTGTGTTCATTCATTCATCTTCTACCGCTTTTTCCGATCTTCCCTTGGGTCACGGGGAGTCTGTGCATATCTCAGGCGTCTATGGGTATTAAGGCGGGATACACTCTGGATGGAATGCCAACCCATCGCAGGACACACACACACACACATTCATACACTAGGGACAATTTTCCAAGGTGCCAATCAACCTACCGTGCATGAACCTGGAGAAAAAACCCCTGAGGCACGGGGAGAACATGAAAATTCCACACACACATGGCCGAGAATCGAACCCGGACCCTGGACGGTGTGAGGCGAACGTGCTAAGCACTAAACCACCGTGCCCCTACCTTCTGAAGTCCCAACAAAAAATTGTAAATAGCATTTCCGCGGCTGAAACTGAGACTTCGCCCAGCGTTTAGCTGCACTTGAAGCCGTTGTCACCCGTCAGCCGCCTCGCACGCAAACTGTTTACTCTCGGTATTGTCGTTCCGTGTTTCGCGGCTTCGGCTCGGCCAGACCACTTCCTGTCAGAGCTTCCTTCAGTTTCCAAGCGGCTTTTGACGGCGTTAGGAAACGCCACTCCAAAAAAACCTTGCCGTTATTTTTTTTGTCATTTACGCTCGTAAAGATTATAACAAGCTGTTTGTTTTCCTTTCCCTCGATGTCCTCCATCCATCCACGAGGGTGTCGCTGCATTGGTTTGTTTGTCATCTCTGCGCTAAGATCGTTAGCGTCATCTGTCAAGGTTTCAATTATTGACATTATCACGCAACGGCTTTTTTTTTTTACTATGAAATGTACATTATTGTCCTTTTTTTTACGGTTTATCTTTGTATTGTTTCAGGTTCTATATCTAGAAGGTGGCTTAGTGGTAAGGTGTTGGCCTCTGGACCAGAAGATCTCAGGTTCAAACTCCCCCAACCACCAAGCTACCACTAGTGGGGCCCCTCGATGGCACAGAAGCTTAGTAATTAGCACGTTCGCCTCACACCGCCAGGGTCCGGGTTCGATTCCCGTCTCGGCCATGTGTGTGTGGAGTTTGTGCATGTTCTCCCCGTGCCTCTGGGTTTTTTTCTCCGGGTTCTCCGGTTTCCTCCTGGTCCAAAAACATGCACCTTGGAAAATTGTCCCTAGTGTGTGAATGTGTGTGTGTGTGTGTGTCCTACGATGGGTTGGCATTCCATCCAGGGTGTATCCTTCCTTAATGCCCATAGACTCCCCGTGACCCGAGGGAAGATCGGATAAAGCGGTAGAAGATGAATGAATAACAATACGGGGCACGGTGGTTTAGTGTTTAGCATGTTCGCCTCACACCGCCAGGGTCCGGGTTCGATTCCCGTCTTGTTGATGTGTGTGTGTGTGTGTGTGGAGTTTGTGCATGTTCTCCCCGTGCCTCAGGGGTTTTTTCTCCGGGTTCTCCCAAAAGCAGTGTGGTGTGAATGTGAGTGTGTTTGTTCTCACTGTGATGGGTTGGCATTCCATCCAGGGTGTGTTCCTGCCCTAATGCCCATAGACGCCTGAGGGATGATCGGATATAGCGGTAGAAGATGAATGAATGAATGAATATAACAATAACAATAATAAGGCATTAATATGAGGGCACCAGGAGATGGCGCTCACACCGATAAGCGCCCCGGAGAACTTTCGCAGAAGAAGCTGAGAAGACTCAGGAGTGCAGGTTTCGGTTTTGGTCGGAAAGATCACATGGTTACTTTGATGTACTAATTGGGTTTATTTTATGATCG
Organism: Kryptopterus vitreolus; assembly: GCA_030449085.1. Lineage (NCBI taxonomy): Eukaryota > Metazoa > Chordata > Actinopteri > Siluriformes > Siluridae > Kryptopterus > Kryptopterus vitreolus. Next base: position 2,648,077 of record JACRUU010000025.1, read on the forward strand.
GGATTGGAGTATGATGGAGGACGGCGTGTGCACAGAGACCATCAGCGTTCATGATTTTTCCGAGAAGCTCCTGGAGCAGATGGTGCATTTCCACGTGATGAAGCTCAGCGGGGGGTTTCTTGCTTTGGGTCGGAACCGGTCCTGTCCTCTCCAACCTGGCGGTGTCCATGAACAGCAGATTCGTGAGTTGTCTCTGTGTGGGTTTCAAACACCGGCGTTTCCATGCGATTTTCACCTACCAAATAAATGGTGTTTGTTTCTGCTTCCTTTCCCCACACCAGGACTCCATGCCTTTGTCTACCCTGGTACTGGGAGATTCGTCAGACACGACCCCGACTTCCCTAGCTCAGAGACTGAGTAAGAGCTCACACCACACCCCTAATATTAGGTTCCGAGAAACAACGTGGAAAGGAATGGAATCAAAGAGAAATGCTCACGTGGTGCGAATAACCCATGTATGACGTCATGCATTTGGACACTTTGTACCTTGCCAGGGTCAGGTGTATGATGATGAGGATACTTGGTCTGTAATAGCGTCAAAGTGGCGTTTATATTGTGAATACTAGGACTTAAGCTTTCTCTGCAGGACATCCCCTGAGCATTACACCACCCCCACCACATCAGGGATTTTGTAGAGTCAGGTGTATGATAACAAGGATACTTGGTCTATAATAGTGTCTAATTAGCGTCAAAGTAACGTTTATATCGTGAATACTAGGACCTAAGCTTTCATTTTAGGACATCCCCTGAGCATTACACTACCCCCACCACATCAGGGATTTTGTAGAGTCAGGTGTATGATGATGAGGATACTTGGTCTGTAACAGCGACTAATGTCCAAGTAATGTTTATATAGTGAATACTAGGACCTAAGCTTTCTCTGCAGGACATCCCCTGAGCATTACACCACCCCCACCACATCAGGGATTTTGTAGGGTCAGGTGTATGATGATGAGGATATTGTTCTGTATTGGTGACTAATATCAAAGTAAGATTTATATTGTGAATACTAGGATCCTAGCTTTCCCTGCAGGACATCCCCTGAGCATTACACCACCCCCACCACATCAGGGATTTTGTAGAGTCAGGTGTATGATAACAAGGATACTTGGTCTATAATAGTGTCTAATTAGCGTCAAAGTAACGTTTATATCGTGAATACTAGGACCCTAAGCTTTCTCTGCAGGACATCCCCTGAGCATTACACTACCCCCACCACATCAGGGCTTTTGTAGAGTCAGGTGTATGATGATGAGGATACTTGGTCTGTAATAGCGTCTAATGTCCAAGTAATGTTTATATCGTGAATAC
>JACRUU010000025.1:2656887-2669387 GCA_030449085.1 Kryptopterus vitreolus
GCCTTTCAGAGTCGGTCCTGATAAATAAAACATGTTGTAAATGCCATTAGAAATAGGGCAACGGTGGAAAATAACGATCCACGGTTCGGCCTGTTGGTGTGTCCCCGAACATGACGCCGCTGGAATGCGAGTCTGATGTGTAGGATATTATCAGGTGTCCAAAACAAAAACAAAAACAAAAACAAAACTATTTGCTGGATGGAGATTATCGTCATGTCGAGAGATTGCGGACACGGTTCTTTAAATAATGAATAGAACAGCAAATGTTTCCTGACAGAAACGCTCGACGATCTCACACACACACAAACAAAATCCGTTTATTAATAGCCGTAGATTATGCGGCGCGCCCTGCGAATAAGCCGTTACTATAGAAACAGTGGTTGCATTAATATTATATAAACCTTGAGAATATAAGAACCATTATAGAAAAATCAACGCGTGCCTTCATATAAACCTGTTTCCACAAATATTTCAATACAATTCAGCGTTTCACCACTAGGCCTTGAGTGGCGTCCTCCCGGACTTAACCCCATGATCGCGACGTGTAAATATAAACAATTAATAATATACACAAACGCAGTGTCCATCTCTAGAAGAAGCATCGATATTAACCTCGGAAAATCTTTGTGTTGTGTCGACGATAACTGAATAAATAGTTTTTTTAATGGATCCTGGATAAAAAAAAAAAAAAACAACAAACAAACAAACAAACAAACAAACTTGAAACTCTATGTAAAATAGTTGTGAACTTTACTACAAAAGTAAAAAACAAAAATGAATCAGGAAAATTTGCTAAAGGAAATAAATTGGTGAATGTAAAAGGAATACATTCTAAATAATAATAATAATAATAAATAATAATAATATAATAATAATAATAATAATAATAATAACAAGAATTGTGGAGTGTGTTAGCGTACAAACAAACAGCCTGCGATGCCAGTGTTTCAGCCCCTAGAGGCCGCTCTTGTAATGCCAGCTGGCCGGCAATTCTCGGTGTGGATTTTGGTCGATAGTACAAGCAATCAACTAATAAATATTGTTAATAGAAATTCTCAAAATACAGATATGATGTTTATTTATTTATATATATATATATTTTTTTAAATAGATGCCAAGGGCGTTTTCGGAACGGGGCAGGGCCGTGTTGGTGCTGTACTCACGAGTTGACACAAAGCACTACCGTGCTCTTCCAGAGGTTTCGCGTGCTTCTCAGCTGGGTGATGCAGGAGGTTCTGGGTTTCTGCTGCAGCTCGCGCTCCAGCTCTGGACACAACAACACGATTTGTTGTGACTTTTCTAAATAATAATAATAATAATAATAATAATAATAATAATAATAATAATATTTATTAAAGTGTGTATGATATCGGCGGTCACCTGAGAGAATCCCGTTAGGATCGGTTGCGGTGTCCACTTTGTTACTTCGAGCGATGGAGTACATTTGCCTCTTGGCTCGGTGGTAGTGCTGAGTGGCCAACAACCAGCGCAGCGACTCGGGAAAAATCCTGAAAAGAAAAATAAATAAATAAAATTTCACGCACAGGAAATCCCAACATTTTCCCCACACGTTTTTTTCTCAATTTAAGTGGAATATAACCAGGAGTGGCAGCTTTGGTTTTTGTATTTTGGACTCATGAGCTATTTATTGATCCCACAGGGAAACTTATTTCTTCCCACAAGTGAGGGTCTAGATACAGCATCCGTGGAGGCTTCGGGGCCTTGCTCAAGGGCCCCCGGGGCGATATCGGACCTTAAAATCGCTCTCAGGCTATTTAAACAGGATTTCTTTGCAAAAAACGAGGCGTGCCGTGATGCGAACGAGCTCACCAAATGTACGGAAGCATCAGGATGAACGGCACAATGATGAGGACCTGAAGGATCTGCCAGTCGCGGCACAGCGCCGCCAAACCCGGCATCAGCAGCTGCCCGCCCACAATCACCAGGCTGGCGACCATCGTCATGGAGAAGCGCCAAGCGGGCAAACACAGCTCGATCCCTAAGAGACAACGCAGCGCGGTTAGTGCGAACAGAAATCTTTGACATTTGATTTTTCTTTCTTTAATAATCATTATTAGCATTGCTATAGAATGTATTTATTTGATGTGGGTTTTTTTTTTGGAAATTTTCCGCTTTTACACCGAGCCTGCGCTGGAGATGCTTTGTTTTTGTTGCTAAAGCGTCCCCCTGGTAGTCACCGCATCCCCCAGAGAGCGCAGCCTCAACCTATTTACTTATAATACCCCGTTTCTCTGTGTACACCTGCAGCGAGAGAGCAAACACAAAAACACCAGCTCTTCAGCGGCGGCGAAGTCACGAGCCTCGGAACCTTTGTCGTCATTTTCCATACGTTGCGAGTAGATATTCGTATACACAAGAACAATATCAATATTTTTCAACAATATAAATAAAGATTTAGACTTCTGCAATGAGGACGAGTTTTAATCCAAATATAGAAATCAGCAATAGAGAGCAAGCTTATTATAATTATTATTATTATTATTATTATTATTATTATTATTATTATTATTAGTCTTTTATTATTTCGATTATTTTTATTACGATCTTTTACCATCAAGATTTCTTCAGCTCTTACTGTTGGATGCATCTTATGTGTTTTTTATCCTATTTTTCAGAATTTTTTGGCTAAGGAGTCGATTTAAGGAGTCGGTTTAGCGAGTCGATTTAGCGAGTCGATTAAGCGAGTCGATTTACAGTGCCGATTAAGCGAGTCGATTTACCGTGCCGATTAAGCGAGTTCGTTGAATATTTACACAGAATTATTACTATATCGCTTCAATATATTGATACTATTTAAAAATGCCTGATTTCCTACATTAACACAAGAGAGATCCCAAAGAAAAGTTCGGACTCTGCGTAAAATGATTTGTTTCCAAATCTCATAAACAGATTATTCATGATAGACCACATAAAAGATATCGAATCTGGGAATATATTTCATTTTAAGGAGGGAAACCTTTTTTTTTTTTTTTTTTTTTTTTTTTTTTTTTTTTTTCCAAATTACATGCATTTCTCCAAATTAAGACAGTAGTGTTCATTGACAATAGGTCAATAAGATGATTAGGTAAATAGATACTAGATCTTATTTATTATTATTATTATTATTATTATTATTATTATTATTATATATTATTATATATAAAGACCTTTAGTAAATGTTTACGCAACGTGGGCTTTCTTCTTCTTTTTTCTTTTTCACAGAACTCCCAATATCACTGAAGGAAGGATATATATATATATATATATATATATATATATATATATATATATATATATATATATATAGATATATATATATATATATATATATATACATACATATATACACATGCATACATATACATTTTTTCCCACAGTTTAAACATTTGATATGCTTTAGAACATGAAAACGGTATCATTAAAAAAACAAAAAAAAACAAAAACATACGCAAGTCTGAACGACTGAATCTGGCCTTATATTCAAAGAAAATATCGAAATAAACGAATCCCAAAAGCCCAACTAAATGTGTCGACGCTATCCGGGTGCAAACGGAGAGAAAAAGGGAAAGAGAGAGAGAGAGAGAGAGAGAGAGTGTGAGAGTTGAGAGAGAGAGAGAGAGAAGGTTTGCAGCAGACGGTACGAGAAGGTTGTGTGTCGAAGCGGTGTGAAGGAAGGAAGAAAAGTGAGGAAAACTTACTCAGCACATAGAGGGAGAGTCGGATCGCGGCGAGGCAAAAGCCCTGAAAGAAGCGCAGAGTACTAAACATGGCCATGTCCACAGAGAAGGCCACACACAAGCCAAACACGAGCACAGACAACACCGACACAAGCAGCACCGGAATACGACCTATCCTGAGAGGGGAAAGAGATAAGGTAAAGAGGAGGAAAAAAAAAAAAAAAACAAACAAAACAAAAAAAAAAAACAACAAATCGTTGTGTAACTAACACTTGACTCAAATCTCGGCACTGCCGTGTTCAAAGGAAACAACAATGTCAATATACATGCATCAACCCAATAACTATAGAGCTAGAGTACAGAAGGTATTCAAGATACAGCCTGAAGTAGGGCCGGGCGATTCATCGTAATTAGCGATAAATGCGAGTTTATGCTGAAAAAACGATTTTACGATTCCACCTCGGTTTGACTTGGCGAGCTTCCGTAGTTCTTCGCCCCACCCGCCCCTGCATTACACTCAGGAAATAGGGAATACAACATGGGGGCGCTCTGACCAATCCGAAGAGCTCGTTTTCAAGAGGGGGCGGGGTTTCATCAGTCGTATGGAGGGGACTAAAGGAAGCAGCACTACTAATTTCTTCCAGCACCTCAAACACAACCATGTTTGTTGAATGGGGAGGTGTGTGAGTGTATGTGTGTGAGTGTGTGTGAGATTTTGCTGCGGTTTTACATTCGCCCTCCGTCCATCGGTTTTCTCCGATGAGAGCTCTATTTTCCGCGCGCAAAACGATCGTCACGTCTCTCTTTATGGCGCAAAAAACACTCGTATGACAAAATCGTAGCGAAACCCAACCCCCGCCAACTTCGTGTCACTCCGGGAGTCCGGACCACTGGTGGAATGTAATCCGTACGAGGGTAAGTGTGAATACATGATGAGCCTGGTTTTATCTCCTTGTTTCCTTTAACAAACAAACAAAAAAGCAAACAAACAAACAAACTCTTTCCTAAGTATTCTGTAATAGTCTCTCAAATAATGCATTTAATACAGATTACGGTTGGCAGCCTCCTTCCTATTTACTTTTCATCACCATCATATGTCAAAGAATATAATGTAATAGATTATACACTGGGGAAGTTAAGGACAGTTACGAACCAGTAAACAAAAAAAACAAAACGGACAAAAAAAACAAGCGTACACTTTTCGGCTTTAACGGGAACCCGGAGACGACGCTCCAAACGAGCGAAACAAAGATCCATCGAGGTTACTGGAGGGTTAAACGCAAGAACCATTGCGAAGGATGTAGGTCTGGTGAAGTAGCTTAGGGCTTTTTTATTTATTTATTTATTTATTGCATTACCGTGTCTATCAGTGAACGGTTTGATAACGTCTGGAAGGAACAAGAATATATATTATTTTCCCCCTCACACCATTATCACCACTTATTAGGGGGGGGGGGATTCATAATTATATCTATATGTAAAAGCTGCTTCCAAATTCATTCATTCATTCGTCTTTTATCCGATCTTCCCTCGGGTCACGGGGAGTCTGTGTCTATCTCAGGCGTCTATGGGCATTAAGGCAGGATACACCCTGGATGGAATGCCAACCCATCACAGGACACACACACACACACACACACACACACACACACACACACACACACACTAGGGACAATTTTCCAAGGTGCCAATCAACCTACCATGCATGTTTTTTGGACCGGGGAGGAAACCCAGAGAACCCAGAGAAAAACCCCCCTGAGGCACGGGGGAGAACATGCAAACTCCACACACACATGGCCGAGACGGGAATCGAACCCCGGCCCTAGCGGTGTGAGGCGAACGTGCTTGCTTCCAAATAAAAAAATCTAAATTAAATAGATGTGAATTGGAAGTGGTTTTTTTTTTCAGAGCAACGCTTCCTGAACACTGAACAGGACGACGAGCCGGAAATGCCGGATATGCGTCGTTGCGATGTCATTGTCTGGTTGCTCTAATAATTTGGGGAAAAATGCAGCAGAGGACAGTTTGCCGTCGGATTGGTTAGCGACCGGGGGTCACTGGAAAGAAATATGAACGCGGATTAAAGAAGCACCGGCAGAATCTGAGCAAGGCAAAGCAGGATGACTGGATAAAAGGGACCGGATCCGAGGATTCTGCCATGCAGGAAGCCTTAACAAAAGGTTTCAGATAAGGACAACGCTCCGACGAGATTTATGGAATTTCTTCCCCTATCCCAAATGTTAAAGCAGGAAACACCCCGAGAGAAACCTTACCAGTCGGCCATAGCCCCCATCAATAGGTAACCAAATATGGAGCCCACCAGCAACGAGAACTTGGCAATGTGGACCTTCCACTCTTCGTCACACACCAGCTGCCACTGTGGAGAAAGCAAACGAACAATTAGAAGTCCGTGACGGCGATGTTACACCGCGACAGCCGGCCCCTCGGTCCTCGGGCATTCATTTGACCTCGTCTTGTAATTTCCTGCATATAATTATGCTGAAAAAAACGATTTTACGATTCCACCTCGGGTTTGACTTGACGGGCTTCCGTCTCCCGCAGTACACTCGGGAAATACAACATGGTGGCGCTCTGACCAATCCGAAGAGCCAACAGGGGGCGCGGTTTTATCATTCGTCGTATGGAGGGGACTAAAGGAAGCAGCACTACTAATTTCTTCCTGCACCTCAAACACCACCACGTTTGTCATTATGACTACATTTCATTTGACCTCGTCTTGTCATTTCCTGACCTCCCACCAGGGGGCGCATTGAGCACGGTGATACGATCTTCCCTCGGGTCACGGGGAGTCTGTGCCTATCTCAGGCGTTTATGGGCATTAAGGCAGGATACACCCTGGATGGAATGCCAACCCATCGCAGGGACACACACACACACACACACACACACACACACACACACACACACACACACACACTCATTCATACTAGGGACAATTTTCCAAGGTGCCAATCAGCCTACCGTGCATGTTTTTGGACCGGGAGGAAACCGGAGAACCCGGAGAAAAAACCCCTGAGGCACGGGGAGGACATGCACAAACTCCACACACACATGACCGAGACGGGAATCGAACCCGGACCCTGGCGGTGTGATGCGAACGTGCTAACCACTAAGCCACCGTGCCCCCTTATAATAATATTAGGTGAAGGTGCTAACCACTAAGCCACCGTGCCCCTAATATTATAATACATAATATTATATTAAAACGTCAATATGGCCCCTGTGCCAAACCCCCCCCCCCAGTAATATTTCAGCAGTAACACCAGTGGCGGCACCAAGTGAACATGTTGCCATTGTGTTTTATGTGACTTCTTTCCGATTTTTATGAAAGACTCTTATGAAAGAGATGTGTAAATACTTTACTAAAGTAAACGTACCTTTCTACAGTAGTATTTTAAAAAATAACCTCGTTAGTTCATTTCGGCTCGAAATAAAAAAAACAAAAAAAACCCTATCCAGATAAACGGCTCCTTCCGGATAGAGTGAACGTGATTGGATGAGATATAAACATTCCGACACCCTATTGATTCGTACGCAATCCATCGCATTTGCAAACGTCGACAAATCACGTCACACTCCAGCGAGGACGTAACCCGTGTTGGGGGTCGTTACTCAAAATGATGATTTCGTCACTACTGGCTTGTTTATCAATTTGAATAAATTGGCAATAAATAAGCTATTGTCCTTTAATTGTGTTTTATTCCTTACATTCCTTTTACTTCAGTAAAAGCCTGATTTGGGGCTCGGTTACCTCGTTTTTTCCCCATTCGACTGAATTCTACTGTCAACACCAAGCCTCGAATCTCTGATTGTGGAAATAAACAACAGATTGATGGTCCAAATACCCAACAATAACCAGTCAGGGTTCATCGTTTTCCAATAGACCAGTGGAACTGAATCCTATGAAAGACCTAATCTAAACGGGAACACTCAAGTCAAATGTCGTGAAATCCAAATATATATCGTTCGTTATAGCGTCCAATTCCTTATACAGCTGGCCAGGCTAATAATAATAATAATAATAATAATAAAATTTACTTAATTTATATACACTGCTTTTCCTGTTTTCGTTATTATTCACACACAAATACCTTTTGTCTTATTTGTTTACATATTATAAAGCATTCGGCTGCATTGTCGTACAATTTTAATGTACTATAATGCAGCCATGTGCTTGTTATATCAGTCACCGTTAAATGATAGACAGCAATTTTTTCCCAGAACGTTTTGCAGCCGACTATATTTAGGATGATTAGTCTGGTATCATCATCATCATCATCATCATCAAGTTCATCATAATGAAAGTCACAGAGTAAAGTACCAGTGTTTCTGCAGCATAAAACCGTTATGTGTCAATGACATCTCTGGGTACAATGATGGGTACATTTCGCCCTATGGTGTGTTTTTCTGCTTTGCACATGCACGTGTGAAAAGCAACCCCAGTCACGTGACACATTCTAATCTCAAAAGCAACTGACTGCTTAAAAAATAGATAGAAACATGTTTTTTTTTTTTCCGGGCAGAGGACTTATCTGTCCCTGATTAGGCTTATGGACCGCCCCAGCCCTCTTTATCAGACCCCTGCATGTCTAATGGCACCAAAAATGTTGTTTTTTTTTGCACGTGCATTGTGAGTGTGGTCAACAAACCCCCCTTTTATGTACCTTGGTGACGACGTTCTGCTGCAGTCCTAGCTGGAGCTCGAGCCTCGGCTCGGCGCATTTGCACCGAGCGCCGCCGACGCTCTCGGCGCGCGTCGTGTTTGCGTCGGCGGCGACGACGAGCACCGGCGGCCAGGGGCTCGCGCTCGCGTTGGGCGCGCGCTCGCCCGCCGGGGCGCACGTGCTCTCGGGCTGCGCGAGGAGGAACGAGTCCGAGAACTGGCCGAACGCGATGAGCAGCGCCGGCAGCCACGTCAGAGCCACCAGGCGCTTCTGGAAGCGCCCGAAGCCCCCGAGGAAAGGCAGCACAGCGGTGTCCACCTGAGACAGCAGCTTCGGGGGGACGTGGGGCTCCGACGTCCGCGACACGCTGCCGTTTTCCGGGAGCTGCTCCAGTCCTTGTAAGCGAGCAGAGGCCATAACGGTGCCCCCCCCCACTCCCCTCCTCCGTGTCCAATCTATGCTCGATTAAAAAATAATAATAAACCCAATAAAAAGAATCCCTTCCTCCTGCAAACAGAACTAGATTAAATCCAGCCCGGGGGTAGAAACCGGTTTAGAGTCTGAACGAGGGCCGTGCTGTCATCCGCGTGAATGGAGCATTCCGTCGGCTTTGTGGATCCTCCAGGTGACCAAGCCGTCGCAGGACGCCAAACTCTTACACCGCCTGCACTGGTGATCCTTCAACCCGGGAGGTCTACAGGTAACATACCTGTTCATGCGCAGATCTCGGACAGGCGTGGTCCCGCTACCCATCCCTCTTTTTTTTATTCTTCTTCTTCTTCTTTTTTCCCCCCCTTGTTAAATGACTGTTACATCCGTGCTTCAGAATCCGGGGCGCGTTCGGCGTTTCCGCTCGGTAGATCCCTCAACGCGTGCATCAGTACGCGGTGTCCAGGGTGATCCTTGATTGCGCGCGGTACCCGGGGCTACGAGACCATCTTCTTTCTTTCTTTCTTTCTTTCTTGTTTTTTTTACCCCCTTCGATTCCTCGCGCAGGGCCGGTGGAGCGCGCGCGCACGCTCGCAGCATCCCAAAATGAAACGCCTTTTTTCCCTCTCTCTCTCTCTCTCTCTCTCTCTCTCTCTCTCTCCTCTCTCTCGCTCTCTCTCTCTCGCCGCGCCCTCTGATTGGCCGGAGCCGCTCATGGCGATGGCACTCGCGGCGTGCGATTGGATCCCCGGCGCAACAAAGAACCTTTGTGCGCCCGCGTCCCCCGCGTTCCCATTGTGAAACACGTAGAAGAAGTTTACACCCCCCTCAAAAAAAACAAAAAAAAAAAACAAAACAAAAACAATAATATTTCATTAATAAGATGAACAGTTGCACGATAGAATCGAGGATCTATCAGGGAATTGAACCCATAACCGAAACCCACGTATGTATCCACGTGTGTTGTTTCGGGATCTCAATTCAATTAAAGGTGCAGTAGATGTTTTTCTGTTTCTTTCCTGCATAAATATCAGACATGATTTAAAAACAAACATTGGTCTAAATCTGAGGACTAAAGTATTGATTTCCGGGCCGGAAATAAGCCTCCAACGGGTCCTATTATAGACCTGATCCAGGCCGCTCCATAGTCCTGTAGGCGGAGGGAATTGGACGGGGAGCTGGGAGGGGTCTGGGTGGGTTGGAGACATTGTTCACCAAATAATTCAGATGTCAAACACACCTACTTAAAGATGCCCAAGGTACGATTAGCATTTGTTTGTTTGTTGTTTTTGGACCAGAAGTCAGGTTCATTATACTTTATTTGATTATTATTTTTTTTAATAAAACCAAAAATCAGTCCATTGAGTTTGAAAACGATTTACAATTGTTTCAGGTCATATGTTTATGTAAGAATATAATATATAATATATATTATAATTTATATCATAGGGGCACGGTAGCTTAGTGGTTATCAGGTTCGCCTCACACCTCCAGGGTCTGGGTTCGAGCCCCGTCTCGGCCATGTGTGTGTGGAGTTTGTGCATGTTCTCCCCGTGCCTCAGGGGGTTTTTCTCCGGGTTCTCCGGTTTCCTCCCCGGTCCAAAAACATGCACGGTAGGTTGATTGGCACCTTGAAAAATTGTCCCTAGTGTATGAATGTGTGTGTGTGTGTGTGTGTGTGAGTGTGTGTGGTGTGATGGGTTGGCATTCCATCCAGGGTGTATCCTGCCTTAATGCCCATAGACGCCTGAGATGGACACAGACTCCCCGTGACCCGAGGGAAGATCGGATATAGCGGTAGAAGATGAATGAATGAATGAAGCCCTTGTATCTATACTTCTTAGTACTTCTATACCAATAGAGATCTGCTTGAGTGTATCTGCTTTAGTTTGACTTTACTAGTAGGAAAGGTTTAATTGGCGCAGTATTGGGTCACTTTTGGGTCCTTGAGCAAGGCCCTCAACCCTCTATACTCGAAGGGATGTTGTACCACTGCTGGGCCCCGTGCTTTCCAACATTTACATTTATAGCATTTGGCACACTTATCCAAAGCGACTTACAATTGAGGGTTAAGGGCCTCGCTCAAAGGCCCACTAGTGGCAGCTTGATGGTGGTCCAACACCTTAACCACTGGGCTACCACCTCCCTAACATCACTATGACATGCAAAGAAAGACTCTCACTGTCCTGTAACGCATATGTGACGAGTAAAACGCGTCATGTAGAATAGAGATTAACTTCTTTCTTCTTTTTTATTGCGGGAAAAGACCAAAAAAGTGGGCAATAAATTGCAAATATCAGTAAATTGATAGTTGAGCCAAAGAAATAAAAGTGAACTATTTATACAATATTGAATTTTTCTCAAATGCTATTGGTAGATTCTTCATACACATCTTTAATATATCGTATCGTTGGTAATGCGTCGGTATGCGAATCACACGGGCCTCGGTTATGTCGATGCGCGTCCCTAGCGTTTAACCGTTATACACAGTGAGGGATAAATAACGTCTCTTAAAGCAAGAGTGTGTTCATTTTTTGCCTTCAGACCAAAATTATTATGGTATAAATTAATTCATTCATTCATTCATCTTCTACCGCTTTATCCGATCTTCCCTCGGGTCACGGGGAGTCTGTGTCTATCTCAGGCGTCTATGGAGTATTAAGGCAGGATACACCCTGGATGGAATGCCAACCCATCCAGGACCCATCGCAGGACACACACACACACACACACATTCATACACTAGGGACAATTTTCCAAGGTGCCAATCAACCTACCGTGCATGTTTTTTTTTTGGACCGGGGGAGGAAACCGGAGAAACCGGAGAAAACCCCCCTGAGGCACGGGGATAACATGCAAACTCCACACACACATGGCCTAGACGGAAATCGAACCCGGACCCTGGAGGTGTGAGGCGAACGTGCTAACCACTAAACCACCGTGCCCCGATACAAGGGCTTATTTATCGCTAATTTATTCGAACGTCTCTCAACGGATCTCCCTACTGTCTCATCATTTTGCGGAGGACGAAGAGAAAACACCCGTTTGATAAATGAGTCAGTAGTGGAGAAATAAACACAGGTTATGTCCTCGCTGGAGTGGACGGATGGCGTACAAACCAATAGGGTGTCGGAATGGTACGTGTTTATATCTCATCCAATCACATTCATTCTATCCGGATGGAGTTGTTTATCTGGATAGGGTTTTGAACGAATCAAAACAAATGAAATAGGAGTAACAAGGGCTAATTTATTAAACTGTAAAGAGTAGAAGTGAAAAAAAGAAATGAAATAGGTCACCAACCAAGTAACAAGGGCTAATTTATGCACAACTCAGTAAATGCGTCTATAATGTAAAGAGTAGAAGTGAAAAAGAGTATCCGCATATAACTCCTAATAATAATAAGGGGTCACCAATAATAAATAATAATAAAAAGGTGCACAAATCGACTCAGTTAATTCGTTGATAGTATTTAACTGCTATAGACTATAATAATTAATAATAATAACTAATCGGTTATAGGTAAACTGGTCCATGTAGTGTAGTATAGCTTCAGTTACAAAAAGGTTGGTGATCCCTGATGTAAGGTAACGAAGGTATTTTTATTTCTTAACACCTCCTTATGTGTTCATGTCTGTAGTTGCTAGTGTATTGTGTTGGTCCGCTATCTTGCTTTAGTGCTGCCGTTGATTCTCTCTGTAGGTGATAT